>VONZ01003538.1:0-20006 GCA_012976165.1 Labeo catla
CGGCAATTTTTTTGGAATATACCACAGATTTAGCTTGTACACATGTGTGCTGAGTTTGGTGATGATATGTCATTCTGTTCAAAAGTTATAGCCATTTTAGTAAAAGTGACCCTGCCTCTTTCGAACGTTTTGGCACCCCTTTACAGCCGTGAGTCAAAAGTTTAACTTTTTTTTGGATAATTATTGATCTAGAGAGTCCAGAGAATATTACTGCAGTGGTTTGGTCAAGATTGAGCGAAAAACCTAGGACTAGTTCGCAAAAGTAGGTTTTTAACATATTGGTGAATATTTAATGAACGATTTGATTGACAGCAATGGTTCTTGAGGCAAAGTTGTTCATCAAGAGGAGATCTATCGAATGATATGAAGATCTAGTGTTTGTGTGAATATATGAGCATTTATTTAGCCATTTGAAGCCATTTACCATACACAGCTTGTGTTTTTGAAGCCTTTCTACCTGTTATAGCGCCACCTATGGTCCGATCTTCACAAATCTTTGCATGCTTGTTAAGAGTCACCTGACACATGTTCTCACCAATTTTTGTAAAGTTTTGAGTTTTTGTTTAGGTTTTATAGGCTTTTGGGTATATGTGGCCACGCCGCTTTTGTAAATAACACCGTTATAGCTAACCGAAGGACAAAATTCCACATTTTTTTGATAATTATTGATCTAGAGAGTCCAGAGAATATTACTGCAGTGGTTTGATCGAGATTGAGCGAAAAACCTAAGACTAGTTCGCAAAAGTAGGTTTTTAACATATTTCTGAATATTTAATGAACGATTTGATTGACAGCAATGGTTCTTGAGGCAAAATTGTTCATCATGAGGAGATCTATCAAATGATATACATATTGTGTGGATGTGTAAAACACAACGTGATTACAGAGCCATAAAACTCGTTAGCGCCAACTAGTGGCCGATTTGTTTCAAAATTCTTACAGACCTTTAGGACCATGAGTCGAACATACCCAGTGAGTTTCGTTCCTATCGGCCTCTGTTAACCTTGTCTAATAGGTGCTCAAACTTTGTTGGCCGATGGCGGCCATGTTTTTTGAGATACGCCATTGTCCTTATAGACCCTTATGGCACATTGGACAGAGACACTGTATACCAATTTTCAGGTCGATCGGACCAACGATTGTATAGTTATAGTCATTTTTATGTTTTTTCAGGCTTATAGCGCCACCAAGTGGCAGAGCTGTGCAATTTTTTTGATTTGACCAAAGATTGAGCTTCTACACATGTGTACCGAGTTTGGTGAAGATATCTCATTTGGTTCATGAGTTATAGCCATTTTAGTAAAGATGGCCCTCCACCTGACAAACTTTTTGGGGCCCCTTCGCAGCGATGTGTCAAAATTTAACATTTTTTTGATAATTATTGATATTCACTGTTCAGAGAACATTTCTGCACTGGTTTGGTTCCGATCGGGCGAAAAACCTAGGACTAGTTCGCAAAAGTAGGTTTCAGATATAACGCCATTTTGCGGAAAAACGGTACGTCCCAGACCACAAATCGCGCCTGTACACTTTTGTGCGTATTGACCCAAGGATTGCAACGATGTAAAGTTTTTGAGTCTACGACAAAAATTGTACGAGCTACGGCCAAAAATGTAAAAAAAGTTAGTTTTTTGCGCTGTAGCGCCACCTTTAGGCCGATTTTGGCGAGGCTTTGGATCTGAGTAGCGAGCAAGACTACTACGATCTGACCAAGTTTCAGCTCTCTAGGCCTTACGGTTTGGGCTGCACGATCAGTTTTACCGGAGAAGAATAATAATAATAAATATAGCTGCAAGCAGCAATTACCGGGGTTCGAGCATTTAAGGCCTTTAAGGTGGTATGCAAAGTCGTTCAAAATTTGGAGATTTGTCATATGATATAAAGATCTAGTGTTTGTGTGAATATATGAGCATTTTTTAAATAATTTGAGACCATTTACCATAGAAATCCTGTCTTTTTGAAGCTTATAGAGCCATCTATGGTCTGATCTCCATGAAACATTTCATGATTGTTAAGAGTCATCTGACACATGTTCTCCCCAATTTTCATAACATTTTGAGTTTTCGTTTAGGTTTTATAGGCTTTTGAGTATATGTGGCCACACCCCTTTTGAAAATGACCCTGTTATAGCTAACCGAAGGACAAATTTCAACATTTTTTTGATAATTATTGATCTAGAGAGTCCAGAGAATATTACTGCCATGGTTTGATCGAGACTGAGTGAAAAACCTAGGACTAGTTCACAAAAGTAGGTTTTTAACATAATTGTGAATATTTAATGAACAATTTGATTGACAGCAATGGTTCTTGAGGCAAAGTTGTTCATCATGAGGAGATCTATCAAATGATATGAAGATCTAGTGTTTGTGTGGATATAAGTGCATTTATTTAGCCATTTGAAGCCATTTACCATACACAGCTTATGTTTTTGAAGTCTTTTTAACTGTTATAACGCCACCTATGTTCCGATCTTCACAAAACTTTGCATGCTTATTAAGAGTCCCCTGACACATGATCTCACCAATTTTTGTAAATTTTTGAGTTTTTGTTTAGGATTGATAGGCTTTTGGGTATATGTGGCCATGCCACTATTGTAAATGGCCCCATTACAGCTAACCAAAGGACAAAATTCAACATTTTTTTGATAATTATTGATCTAGAGAGTCAAGAGAATATGACTGCAGTGGTTTGATCGAGATTGAGTGAAAAACCTAGGACTAGTTCGCAAAAGTAGGTTTTTCACATATTTGTGAATAATTAATGAACGGTTTGTTTGACAGCAATGGTTCTTGAGGCAAAGTTGCTCAGCATTTGGAGATCTATCAAATGATATGCATATTGTGGGGATGTGTGAAACACCACGTGATTACAGAGGCAAGAAAACTCGTTAGCACCAACTAGTGGCCGATTTCTTTCAAAATTCTTACAGACCTTTAGGGCCATGAGTCGAACATGCCCAGTGAGTTTCGTTCCGATCGGCCGCTGTTAACCTTGTCTAATAGGTGCTCAAATTTCATTGGCTGATGGCAGCCATGTTTTTTGAGATACGCCAATGTCCTCATAGACCCTTATGGCACATTGGACAGAGACACTGCATACCAATTTTCAGATCGATCAGACCAACAATTGCATAGTTATAGTCATTTTCATGTTTTTTCCACCTTATAGCGCCACCAAGTGGTCAAGCCCCGCAATTGTTTTGATTTGACCAAAGATTGAGCTTGTACATATGTGTACCGAGTTTGGTGATGATATGTCATTCAGTTCAAAAGTTATAGCCATTTTAGTAAAAATGGCCCCGCCTCTTTCGAACGTTTTGGCGCCCCTTTGCGATCGTGAGTCAAAATTTCAACTTTTTTTTGATAATTATTGATCTTCACTCTCCAGAGAACATTTCTGCACTGGTTTGGTTCCGATTGGTCGAAAAACCTAGGACTAGTTCGCAAAAGTAGGGTTTTAACAAATTTCAAAATGGCGGAAAAATTTGCATACCGGAAATGAAATCGGAGATAGCCATTTTGTTTTGATTGAGCCAAGGATTCCAATGATATAAGACACTTCAGTGTTCGACAAACGGTTTAGGAGTTATGATCGATTTCCCAATTTTGTTCGCTGTAGCGCCACCTATAGGCCGATTGGGGTGAGTCTTTGTCAGAACGTCCCCTCAGGGAGCTCTACCTTCTGGCCAAGTTTCAGCTCTCTAGGCCGTACGGTTTGGTCTGCACGATCAGTTTTAGCGGAAAAGAATAATAATAATAATCCTGACAATTACAATAGGGTTTCAGCACTGCGTGCTCGAACCCCTAAAAATCCTTACAATTACAATAGGGTTTCAGTGCTACGCACTCGAACCCCTAAATATAGCTGCAAGCAGCAATTACCGGGGTTCGAGCATTAAGGCCTTTTAGGTGGTATGCAAAGGTGTTCAGAATGAGGGGATATATCATACAGATGTAAGTGTAAGATCTAGTGTTTGTGTGAATAGATGAGCATTTTTTAACAATTTGAGGCCATTTACCATAGAAATCTTGTTTTTAAAGCCTTTTTAGCTGTTATAGCGCCACCTATGCTCCGATCTCCATGAAACTTTGCATGCTTGTTAAGAATCATCTGACACATGTTTTCACCAATTTTTGTAAAGTTTTGAGTTTCCGTTTTGGTTTTATAGGCTTTTGGGTATATGTGGCCACACCCCTTTTGTAAATTAACCCAGTTATAGCTAACTAAAGGAAAAAAATCAACATTTTTTTGATAATTATTGATCTAGAGAGTCCAGAGAATATTACTGCAGTGGTTTCATCGAGATTGAGCAAAAAACCTAGGACTAGTTCGCAAAAGTAGGTTTTTCACATATTTGTGAATAATTAATGAACGATTTGATTGACAGCAATGGTTCTTGAGGCAAAGTTGTTCATCATGAGGAGATCTATCAAATGATATGCATATTGTGTGGATGTGTGAAACACCACGTGATTACAGAGCCATAAAACTCGTTAGCGCCAACTAGTGGCCGATTTCTTTAAAAATTCTTACAGACCTTTAGGGCCATGAGTCGAACATGCCCAGTGAGTTTCGTTCCGATCGGCCTCCGTTAACCTTGTCTAATAGGTGCTCAAACTTCGTTGGCCGATGGCGCCAATATCCTCATAGACCCTTATGGCACATTGGACAGACACACTGCATACCAATTTTCAGGTCGATCGGACCAACGATTGCATAGTTATAGTCATTTTTATGTTTTTTCAGGCTTATAGCGCCACCAAGTGGCAGAGCTGTGCAATTTTTTTATTTGACCAAAGATTTAGCTTATACACATGTGTACCGAGTTTGGTGAAGATATCTCATTTGGTTCCTGAGTTATAGCCATTTTAGTAAAAATGGCCCCCGACTTTACAAACTTTTTGGGGACTTTTCGCAACGATGAGTCGAAATTTGAGATTTTTTTGATAATTATAGATATTCACTGTCCAGAGAACATTTCTGCACTGGTTTGGTTCTGATCAGGTGAAAAACCTAGGACTAGTTCGCAAAAGTAGGTTTTGAATTTACTTCAAAATGGCGGAAAAACCAGGCCCCGTAGAGCGAATCTGATTTTTTAGGCTTTTTATCGCCTTGACCCAAGGATTCCAAGGATTTTTTTGAGTCTACGACAAACGGTCTAGGAGCTATAAGCATTTTTGCATTCTTGATCACTGTAGTGCCACCTATAGGCCAATTGGGGCGAGACTTTGTCAGATTCGTTCATCGGGCTCCTCTACCTTCTGGCCAAGTTTCAGCTCACTAGGCCTTACGGTTTGGTCTGCACGATCAGTTTTAGCGGAGAAAAATAATAATAAATATAGCTGCAAGCAGCAATTACCGGGGTTCGAGCATTTAAGGCCTTTAAAGTGGTATGCAAATTTGTTCAGAATGAGGTGATATATCATACAGATAGAAGTGTAAGATCTAGTGTTTGTGTGAATAGATGAGCATTTTTTAACAATTTGAGGCCATTTACCATAGAAATCTTGTTTTTAAAGCCTTTTTAACTGTTATAGCGCCACCTATGCTCCGATCTCCATGAAACTTTGCATGCTTGTTAAGAATGATCTGACACATGATTGCTCCAATTTTCATAACGTTTTGAGTTTTTGTTTAGGTTTTATAGGCTTTTGGATATATGTGGCCACTCCCCTTTTCTAAATGACCCCGTTATAGCTAACCAAAGGACAAAATTCAACATGTTTTTGATAATTATTGATCTAGAGAGTCAAGAGAACATTACTGCAGTGGTTTGATCGAGATTGAGTGAAAAACCTAGGACTAGTTCGCAAAAGTAGGTTTTTCACATATTTGTGAATAATTAATGAACGGTTTGATTGACAGCAATAGTTCTTGAGGCAAAGTTGTTCATCATGAGGAGATCTATCAAATGATATGCATATTGTGTGGATGTGTGAAACACCACGTGATTACAGAGGCAAGAAATTCGTTAGCGCCAACTAGTGGCCGATTTCTTTTAAAATTCTTACAGACCTTTAGGACCATGAGTCGAACATGACCAGTGAGTTTTGTTCCGATCGGCCTCAGTTAACCTTGTCTAATAGGTGCTCAAAATTCATAGGTCGATGGCGGCCATGTTTTTTGAGATACGCCAATGTTCTCATAGACCCTTATGGCACATTGGACAGAGACACTGCATACCAGTTTTCAGGTTGATTGGACTGACGGTTGCGACGTTATAGCCATTTTTATATTTTTTCTCTATTATAGCGCCCCCAAGTGGTCAAGCTCCGCAATTTTTTGGATTTGACCAAAGGCTGAGCTTTTACATAAGTGTTCTGAGTTTGGTGATGATATGTCATTCTGTTCCAAAGTTATAGCCTTTTTACTAAAAGTGGCCCAGCCTCTTTTGAACGTTTTGGCGCCCCTTTGCGACTGTGAGTCAAAAGTTTAACTTTTTTTTCATAATTATTGATCTAGGGAGCCTGGAGAACTCTGCTGCAGTGGTTTGATCGAGATCGAGTGAATAACCTAGGACTAGTTCGCAAAAGTGGGTTTTTCACATATTTGTGAATATGTAATAAACGACTTGATTGACAGCAATGGTTCTTGAGGCAAAGTTGCTCAGCATGAGCAGATCTATCATATGGAATGAAGTTCTAGTGTTTCTGTGATTATATGAGCATGTTATAGCAATTTAAGGCAATTTACTTTTGAAATTTCGTGTTGTTGAAGCCTTTTTAACTGTCATAGCGCCACCTATGTTCCCATCTCCATGAAATTTTACATGCTTGTTAAGAGTCATCTGACACATGTTTTCTCCAACTTTTGTAAAGTTTTGAGTTTTTGTTTAGGTTTGATAGGCTTTTGGGTATATGTGGCCACGCCCTTTTCTAAATGACCCCGTTATAGCTACCCAAAGGACAAAATTCCACATTTTTTTGATAATTATTGATCTAGAGAGTCTGGAGAACTGCGCTGCAGTGGTTTGATCGAGATTGAGCGAAAAACCTAGGACTAGTTCGCAAAAGTAGGTTTTTCACATATTTGTGAATAATTATTGAATGATTTGATTGACAGCAATGGTTTTTGAGGCAAAGTTGCTCAGCATGTGGAGATCTATCAAATGATATGCATATTGTGTGGATGTGTGAAACGCCACGCGAGTGAGGCATGTTAGAGAGGCAAAAAAGTCGTTAGCGCCAACTAGTGGCCGATTTCTTTCAAAATTCTTACAGACCTTTAGGGCCTTGAGGCGAACATGCCCACCGAGTTTCGTTCTGATCGGCCTCCGTTAACCTTGTCAAATAGGTGCTCAAACTTCATTGGCCAATGGCGGCCATGTTTTTTGAGATACGCCAATGTCCTCATAGACCCTTATGGCACATTGGACAGAGACACTGCATACCAATTTTCAGGTCGATCGGACTAACTATTGCATAGTTATAGTCATTTTATTGTTTTTCAGGCTTTTAGCGCCACCAAGTGGCAGAGCTGTGCAATTTTTTTTATTTGACCAAAGATTGAGCTTGTACATAAGTGTGTCAAGTTTCGTAACGATATGCCATTTTGTTCCTGAGTTATAGCCATTTTAGTAAAAATGGTCCTCCACCTGACAAACTTTTTGGGGCCCCTTCGCAACGATGAGTCAAAATTTCAACTTTTTTTTGATAATTATTGATATTCAGTGTCAAGAGAACATTTCTGCACTGGTTTGGTTCCGATCGGGCGAAAAACCTAGGACTAGTTCGCAAAAGTAGGTTTCGGACATTCGGCCATTTTGCGGAAAAACCGGGCTTTGTACGAAAAATCTGCGCCAGTGCACTTTTGTGCGTATTGACCCAAGGATCGCAACGATGTAAAGTTTTTGAGTCTACGACAAAAAATGTACGAGCTAGGGCCAAAAATGTAAAAAAAGTTAGTTTTTGGCACTGTAGCGCCACCTTTAGGCCGATTGGGCCGGTTCTTTGCGCCTGAGTAGCGAGGAGGACTACTACCTTCTGACCAAGTTTCAGCTCTCTAGGCCTTACGGTTTGGGCTGCACGATCAGTTCTAGGGAAGAATAATAATAATAATAATAATAAAAAAAATCCTAACAATTACAATAGGGTTTCAGCGCTACGCGCTCGAACCCCTAATAAAAAAAATCCTAACAATTACAATAGGGTTTCAGCGCTACGCGCTCGAACCCCTAATAATAATAATAATAAAAAAAATCCTTACAATTACAATAGGGTTTCAGTGCTACGCACTCGAACCCCTAATAATAATAATAATAAAAAAAATCCTAACAATTACAATAGGGTTTCAGCGCTACGCGCTCGAACCCCTAAAAATATAGCTGCAAGCAGCAATTATCGGGGTTCGAGCATTTTAAGGTCTTTAAGGTGGTATGCTTAGGGTCTAGGCCAACCTGGATTCATGGCTGACAGTAAAACACATCCAAAATGGAGAACATGCTCACAGAAATACACACACAGAAACGAAAAGTTTAAACTAATATATTAATACTGAATAAACATGTTTACACACACAGAGACATACATGCATACACATTTTCTTGTACAGATATTTGAAATAAATGATATGGGCCAACACTTTTACTTGCAAGTATTCTCTTTGTAACAGTTTTTGTCTTTTTCAGATTTCACTGTAATCATAATGTGGCATAATTGTAAAAAACTGATATGTCTGTATGAACAAAATTTTAAGCTTTGCCTAAATGTGATTTTAAATCTTATAACAGTGATTTTATAAGTGTTAATCGATCATCAAACCTATTAAAAACAGTTCTGTTCAGCTAAATAAGCCCATTAGTGGTCTTCTACTGACATCTAGTGGTTATTATTGCAATTTCATGCAATGTCTCATACAAACACTGAGATTTTAAACATCATAACTATTATAGTGTTATTTTTGCCCAGTCTCTCTTAAATTTTGCATATTTATTTAGAATGAGATTATTTGTCATTTTTGTCACAGTTTTGAGACGTTGCAAGCTTTCTTTTAAAAATGTTAGGCTTTTGGGTACAGTAGATTTAAAGAACATATTTAAAGAACAGTTGGATTGACAGCAATGGTCTTAGACAAAAATTGTTGAGAATGAGGAGATCTATCATATGGTATGAAGATCTAGTGTTTGTGTGAAAAAATTAGCATTTTTTAGCAATTCGAGGCCAATTACAATAGAAATGTTGTGTTTTTGAAGCCTTTTAACTGTTATAGCGTCACCTATGATCCGATGCTATGGTTACTATGGTTTTAGGATGTAGTCCAACCCAAAATATATGGCTAACACTACAGCACATCTATGATGGACAATACAATCACAAACACAGAATATGAAATAGTTAAACTATTATATTAAAGTTCATTAAGCATTATTACGCACACACACACACACATTTTGTTGCACATAAGAGATTTCGGTCATAAATAGTAGGTGACAAAATGCTTACTGTAAGTCTTATGTTTTTAAGAGTTTATATATCATTTTCAGGTTTCACTGTAATCATAATCTTGCATAATTGTCAAATGTAATACATCTGTATAAATGAAGTGGTAAAGTTTTACTAAATGTGATTTAAAATGTTATAACAGTGATTTAGTATCATCTTTGTATGAAATTAAAGCTTGAAACCATGAAAATGCACTGTTCTAGTCATTTCAGTGAGCCATTAGTGGTCTTCTACTGCCATCTAGTGGTTATAGTTGCAATTTCACGTTTTAAAGAGAGATCCATTACTTTTAAGCTTTATAACTGTTACATGGCCTTTTTTGCCTAATGTCTATGAAATGTATGTTTGTTTAAAATCGTATGATGAGGATTTTACTTAGGTTTGTGAAATTTTGTTTTCTTTTAGGTTTTATAGACTTTTGGGTACAGTAGCTCATGATCATCTTATTAAGTGGCCACATCCATGATGGAGAATACACTCACAAACAGAAATTAAATAGTTAAACTGTTATATTAATGTTCATTAAGCATTACTGCACACACACACACACAAACACACACACATTTTGTTGCACATAAGAGATTTGTGTATTAAATGGTAGGTGACAAAATGTTTAGTGCAAGTCTTTTTAAGATTTTATATATAATTTTCAGGTTTCACTGTAATCATAATCTTGTATTATTGTCAAATATGATATATGTGTTTAAATGAAGTGTTAAACTGACTAAATGTGATTTGAAATGTTATAACAGTGATTTAGTCTTTGCATGAAGTGAAATGAATGGAAAACAATCTGTGAATAGCACTGTTGTAGTCATTTCAATGAGCCATTAGTGGTCTCCTACTGCCATCTAGTGGTTATAGTTGTAATTTCATGACATTTTAAAGAGAGCATTGGTTTTAAGCTTTATAATTGTTACATTGCCTTTTTT
Source organism: Labeo catla (assembly GCA_012976165.1). Classification (NCBI taxonomy): domain Eukaryota; kingdom Metazoa; phylum Chordata; class Actinopteri; order Cypriniformes; family Cyprinidae; genus Labeo; species Labeo catla. The sequence continues at coordinate 10,373 of VONZ01003538.1, forward strand.
TGCCTGATGTCTTTAAAATGCAGGCTTGTTTAGAATCATATGATGATGATTTGACTTAGGTTTGTGAAATTTTCTTTTCTTTTAGGTTTTATAGACTCGGGTACAGTAGATTATGATCTTATTATTAAGTGGCTATCTAAATGGTAGGGTCCAGTCGGATTTCGCGAGATCTCGTGACAGTATCCTCCCACAACATTTTGCCATGTTTACATTAGAGCTGCACTATTAATCCTTAAAATATTGAGGTGTCGATTCAAACACCCACGCGATCTTATTCCTAAATGACAACGAGTTATCTATGGCTATTAGGACTGTTTCACATCGCCAGTGTCAGTGGAGCGTGAGAAGCAGGTTTTGTCGCTGCCCATATTAATGAATCAGAAGATCGGAGTAAACGTGAATGCAGAAAGAGCAACACAAACAGTCTTTTCAACCACATTATAATCATTATTTCTGTGTTACAGATATTTAAATAATAGAAGTACTGGGATAAAAGTTTATAGTTTGGGTATAAACACTTATTGTCTACAGTAGCGATCAAAACCAAAGTATTTTAACACGTGTATCTATTGTAACGCTTATCCTCTTCCGCCAGGAGGTGGCGACAACTGCCCGTTTAAAAAAAAAAGTATGTCATTGAATCATTCATTCAGGAGATTTCAATAGTCAAACAAGTCTTAATGAAGTGAGTCTCCTTTATTGAATGTTTTTTTTTTATTTTGTTTAAATGAATATATGTTTTTAGAAGACTTAAGCAATGAACAGTTTGTCAGAACCACTAGTAAATTGTTATTTTGTTTAGTTTTCTAATCTTTTTTCTCCAGAATCATGACAGAATCGCAATCTCCCATTTATAAAAAACAACTAGGATTCTCAATTTATCCAGAATCATGAAGCTCTTGTTTAAATGTTGTTTATTACTGCATATTATTCATATTATTTACTGCAAGTTTAATTTCATAAAGTTCAAAATGCACCTTAATTTTTTTGCATTTTGTGTTTTTCAGTTGAATAAAAGACTATTTTCCCTATATATTTCATCACTGAGGATTTCTTAAGAAAAGTTTAAAAATCTCGTCTCGTCTCGTTCTCGTGAACCCAATAGTTACACCCACTTAGTGTCTCGTCACACCCCTACTAAATGGCTATCTAAATGCAAATTTTTAACTTTTTTTTTTGGATAAATGTTTATCTAGAGAGTCCAGGCAATTTTACTGCAGTGGTTTTATTGATTTTGAGTTAAACACCTAGAACTAGTTCCAAAAAGTAGGTTTTTTAAATAATATGAAATATTTAAAGAACAGTTGGATTGACATTAATGGTCCAAGAGTCAAAGTTGTTCATCATTAGGAGATCTATCAAATGATATGAAGATCTAGTGTTTGTGTGAATATATGTGCATTTATTTAGCCATTTGAAGCCATTTACGATACGCAGCTTGTGTTTTTGAAGCCTTTTTAACTGTTATAGCGCCACCTATGCTCCGGTCTCCATGAAACTTTGCATGCTTGTTAAGAATTATCAGACACATGTTTTCTCCAATTTTCGTAAAGTTTTGAGTTTTCGTTTTGGTTTTATAAGCTTTTGGGTATATGTGGCCACGCCCCTATTGTAAATGGCCCCATTACAGCTAACCGAAGGACAAAATTCAACATTTTTTTGATAATTATTGATCTAGAGAGTCCAGAGAATATGACTGCAGTGGTTTGATCGAGATTGAGCGAAAAACCTAGGACTAGTTCGCAAAAGTAGGTTTTTGACATATTTTTGAATAATTAATGAACGGGTTGATTGACAGCAATGGTTCTTGAGGCAAAGTTGTTCATCATGAGGAGATCTATCAAATGATATGCATATTGTGTGGATTTGTGAAACACCACGTGATTACAGAGCTATAAAACTCGTTAGCGCCAACTAGTGGCCGATTTGTTTCAAAATTCTTACAGCCCTTTAGGGCCATGAGTCGAACATGCCCAGTGAGTTTCGTTCCGATCGGCCTCCGTTAACCTTGTCTAATAGGTGCTCAAAATTCATTGGTCGATGGCGGCCATGGTTTTTGAGATACGCAAATGTTCTCATAGACCCTTATGACACATTGAACAGAGACACTGCATACCAATTTTCAGGTCGATTGGACTGACGGTTGCGAAGTTATAGCCATTTTTATGTTTTTTCTCTATTATAGCGCCACCAAGTGGGCAAGCTCCGCAATTTTTTAGATTTGACCAAAGGCTGAGATTTTACATATGTGTTCTGAGTTTGGTGATGATATGTCATTCTGTTCCAAAGTTATAGCCATTTTACTAAAAGTGGCCCCGCCTCTTTTGAACGTTTTGGCGCCCCTTTGCGACTGTGAGTCAAAAGTTTAATTTTTTTTTGATAATTATTGATCTCCGGACTCTGGAGAACTGTGCTGCAGTGGTTTGATCGAGATTGAGTGAATAACCTAGGACTAGATCGCAAAAGTGGGTTTTTCACATATTTGTGAATATGTAATAAACGACTTGATTGACAGCAGTGGTTCTTGAGGAAAAGTTGCTCAGCATGAGAAGATCTATCATATGGTATGAAGATCTTGTGTTTCTGTGATTATATGAGCATGTTATAGCAATTTAAGGTTATTTATTTTTGAAATTTTGTGTTTTTGAAGCCTTATTAAATGTGATAGCGCCACCTATGGTCCGATCTCCATAAAATTTTACATGCTTGTTAAGAGTCATCTGACACATGTTTTCTCCAACTTTTGTAAAGTTTTGAGTTTTTGTTTAGGTTTTATAGGCTTTTGGATATATGTGGCCACGCCCCTTTTCTAAATGACCCCGTTATAGCTGACCAAAGCACAAAATTCAACATTTTTTTGATAATTATTGATCTAGAGAGTCCAGAGAATATTACTGCAGTGGTTTGATCGAGATTGACCGAAAAACCTAGGACTAGTTCGCAAAAGTAGGTTTTTAACATATTTGTGAATGATTAATGAACGACTTGAATGACAGCAATGGTTCTTGAGGCAAAGTTGTTCATTATGAGGAGATCTATCAGATGATATTAAGATCTAGTGTTTATGTGAATATACTAGCATTTATTTTTCCATTTGAAGCCAATTACCATACACAGCTTGTGTTTTTGAAGCCTTTTTAACTGTTATAGCAGCACCTATGGTCCGATCTTCACGAAACTTTGCATGCTTGTTAAGAGTCATCTGACACATGTTTTCTCCAACTTTTGTAAAGTTTTGAGTTTTTGTTTAGGTTTGATAGGCTTTTGGGTATATGTGGCCACGCCCTTTTCTAAATGACCCCGTTATAGCTACCCAAAGGACAAAATTCCACATTTTTTTGATAATTATTGATCTAGAGAGTCTGGAGAACTGCGCTGCAGTGGTTTGATCGAGATTGAGCAAAAAACCTAGGACTAGTTCGCAAAAGTAGGTTTTTTACATATTTATGAATATTTAATGAACGATTTGATTGACAACAATGGTTCTTGAGGCAAAGTTGTTTATCATGAGGAGATCTATCAAATGATATGCATATTGTGTGGATGTGTGAAACACCACGTGATTACAGAGCCATAAAACTTATTAGCGCCAACTAGTGGCCGATTTGTTTCAAAATTCTTACAGACCTTTAGGGCCATGCGTCAAACATGCCCAGTGAGTTTCGTTCCGATCGGCCTCCGTTAACCTTGTCTAATAGGTGCTCAAACTTCGTTGGACGATGGCGGCCATGTTTTTTGAGATACGCAAATGTTCTCATAGACCCTTATGGCACATTGGACAGAGACACTGCATACCAATTTTCAGTTTGATTGGACTGACGGTTGCGAAGTTATAGCCATTTTTATGGTTTTTCTCTATTATAGCGCCACCAAGTGGTCAAGCTCCGCAATTTTTTGGATTTCACCAAAGGCTGAGCTTTTACATATGTGTTCTGAGTTTGGCGATGATATGTCATTCTGTTCCAAAGTTATAACCATTTTACTAAAAGTGGCCCCGCCTCTTGTGAACGTTTTGGCGCCCCTTTGCGACTGTGAGTCAAAAGTTTAACTTTTTTTTGATAATTATTGATCTAGGGAGTCTGGAGAACTGTGCTGCAGTGGGTTGATCGAGATTGAGTGAATAACCTAGGACTAGTTCGCAAAAGTAGGTTTTTCACATATTTGTGAATATGTAATAAACGACTTGATTGACAGCAATGGTTCTTGAGGCAAAGTTGCTCAGCATGAGGAGATCTATCATATGGTATGAAGATCTTGTGTTTCTGTGATTATATGAGCATGTTATAGTAATTTAAGGCTATTTATTTTTGAAATTTTGTGTTTTTGAAGCCTTTTTAAATGTCATAGCGCCACCTATGGTCCGATCTCCAGAAAATTTTACATGCTTGTTAAGAGTCATGTGACACATGTTTTCCCCACCTTTTGTAAAGTTTTGAGTTTTTGTTTAGGTTTTATAGGCTTTTGGGTGTATGTGGCCACGCCCCTTTTCTAAATGACCCCGTTATAGCTACCCAAAGCACAAAATTCAACATTTTTTTGATAATTATTGATCTAGAGAGTCTGGAGAACTGCGCTGCAGTGGTTAGATCGAGATTGAGCAAAAAACCTAGGACTAGTTCGCAAAAGTAGGTTTTTGACATATTTGTGAATAATTAATGAACGATTTGATTGACAGCAATGGTTCTTGAGGCAAAGTTGCTCAGCATGTGGAGATCTATCAAATGATATGCATATTGTGTGGATGTGTGAAACACCACGTGAGTGAGGCACATTACAGAGGCAAAAAACTCGTTAGCGCCAACTAGTGGCCGATTTGTTTCAAAATTCTTACAGACCTTTAGGGCCATGAGTCGAACATGCCCAGTGAGTTTTGTTCCGATCGGCCTCAGTTAACCTTGTCTAATAGGTGCTCAAAATTCATAGGTCGATGGCGGCCATGTTTTTTGAGATACGCCAATGTTCTCATAGACCCTTATGGCACATTGGACAGAGACACTGCATACCAATTTTCAGGTCGATCGGACCAACGAGTGCATAGTTATAGTCATTTTTATGTTTTTTCAGGCTTATAGCGCCACCAAGTGGCAGAGCTGTGCAATTTTTGTTATTTGACCAAAGATTGAGCTTATACACATGTGTACCGAGTTTGGTGTAGATATCTCATTTCATTCAAAAGTTATAGCCAAATGTAAGAATTTGCTAACGTTAGCATAGAACGTTTTGACATTCCTATTTGACGGTGAGTCAAAATTTCAACTTTTTTTTGATAATTATTGATATTCACTGTCCAGAGAACATTTCAGCACTGGTTTGGTTCCGATCCATCGAAAAACCTAGGACTAGTTCGCAAAAGTAGGTTTCGGACATAACGCCATTTTGCGGAAAAACCGGGCTTCGTACGAAAAATCTGCGCCAGTGCACTTTTCTTCGCCTTGACCCAAGGATTGCAACGATGTAAAGTTTTTGGGTCTACGACAAAAATTGTACGAGCTAGGGCCAAAAATGTAAAAAAAGTTAGTTTTTTGCGCTGTAGCGCCACCTTTAGGCCGATTTGGGCAAGACTTTGTCAGAACGTCCCCCCGGGGAGCTCTACGTTCTGGCCAAGTTTCAACTCTTTAGGCCTTACGGTTTGGTCTGCACGATCAGTTCTAGCGGAAAATAATAATAATAAAAAAAATCCTTACAATTACAATAGGGTTTCAGTGCTACGCACTCGAACCCCTAATAATAATAATAATAATAAAAAAAATCCTTACAATTACAATAGGGTTTCAGTGCTACGCACTCGAACCCCTAAATATAGCTGCAAGCAGCAATTATCGGGGTTCGAGCATTTTAAGGTTTTTAAGGTGGTATGCTTAGGGTCTAGGCCAACCTGGATTCATGGCTGACAGTAAAACACATCCAAAATGGAGAATATGCTCACAGAAATACACACACAGAAACGAAGAGTTTAAACTAATATATTAATACTCAATAAACATGTTTACACACACACAGACATACATGCATACACATTTTCTTGTACAGATATTTGAAATAAATGATATGGGCCAACACTTTTACTTGCAAGTATTCTCTTTGTAACAGTTTGTGTATTTTTCAGATTTCACTGTAATCATAATGTGGCATAATTGTCAAATGTAATACATCTGTATAAATGAAGTGGTAAAGTTTTACTAAATGTGATTTGAAATGATATAACATTGATTTAGTATCATCTTTGTATGAAATTAAAGCTTGAAACCATGAAAATGCACTGTTCTAGTCATTTCATTGACCCATTAGTGGTCTTCTACTGCCATCTAGTGGTTATAGTTGCAATTTCACGTTTTAAAGAGAGATCCATTACTTTTAAGCTTTATAACTGTTACATGTCCTTTTTTGCCTAATGTCTATGAAATGTATGTTTGTTTAAAATCGTATGATGATGATTTTACTTAGGTTTGTGAAATTTTGTTTTCTTTTAGGTTTTATAGACTTTTGGGTACAGTAGCTCATGATCATCTTATTAAGTGGCCACATCCATGATGGAGAATACACTCACAAACAGAAATTAAATAGTTAAACTGTTATATTAATGTTCATTAAGCATTACTGCACACACACAAACACACACATTTTGTTGCACATAAGAGATTTGTGTATTAAATGGTAGGTGACAAAATGTTTAGTGCAAGTCTTTTTTTTAAGATTTTATATATAATTTTCAGGTTTCACTGTAATCATAATCTTGTATTATTGTCAAATATGATATATGTGTTTAAATGAAGTGTTAAACTTTGACTAAATGTGATTTGAAATGTTATAACAGTGATTTAGTCTTTGCATGAAGTGAAATGAATGGAAAACAATCTGTGAATAGCACTGTTGTAGTCATTTCAATGAGCCATTAGTGGTCTCCTACTGCCATCTAGTGGTTATAGTTGTAATTTCATGACATTTTAAAGAGAGCATTGTTTTTAAGCTTTATAATTGTTACATTGCCTTTTTTTGCCTGATGGCTTTAAAATGCAGGCTTGTTTAAAATCATATGATGATGATTTGACTTAGGTTTGTGAAATTTTCTTTTCTTTTAGGTTTTATAGACTCATGATCTTATTATTAAGTGGCTATCTAAATGGTAGGGATGTGACAAGACCAGTCGGATTTCACGAGATCTCGTGACAGTATCCTCCCACAACATTTTGCCATGTTTACATTAGAGCTGCACTATTAATCCTTAAAATATTGAGGTGTCGATTCAAACACCCACTCGATCTTATTCCTAAATGACAACGAGTTATCTATGTCTATTAGGACTGTTTCACATCGCCAGTGTCAGTGGAGCATGAGAAGCAGGTTTTGTCGCTGCCCATGGTAATGAATCAGAAGGTCGGAGTAAATGTGAACGCAGAAAGAGCAAGACAAACAGTGTTTTCAACCACATTATAATCATTATTTCTGTGTTACAGATATTTAAATAGAAGAAGTACTGGGATAAAAGTTTATAGTTTGGGTATAAACACTTATTGTCTACAGTAGAGATCAAAACCAAAGTATTTTAACACGTGTATCTATTGTAACGCTTATCCTCTTCCGCCAGGAGGTGGCGACAACTGCCCGTTTAAAAAAAAAAAGTATGTCATTGAATCATTCATTCAGGAAATTTCAATGGTCAAACAAGTCTTAATGAAGTGAGACACTGCGTCCTTTATTGAATGCTTTTTTTTTTTATTTTGTTTAAATGAATATATGTTTTTAAAAGACTTTACCACTAGTAAATTGTTATTTTGTTTAGTTTTCTAATCTTTTTTCTCCAGAATCGTGAGAGAATCGTAATCTCCCATTTATAAAAAACAACTAGGATTCTCAATTTATCCAGAATCATGAAGCTCTTGTTTAAATGTTGTTTATTACTGCATATTATTCATTAAAACTTAAGTTTAATTTCATAAAGTTCAAAATGCACCTTAATTTTTTTGCATTTTTTGTTTTTTTTTTAGTTGAATAAAAGACTATTTTCCCTATATATTTCATCATTGAGGATTTCTTAAGAAAAGTTTAAAAATCTCATCTCGTCTCGTTCTCGTGAACCCAATCTCGTGCCTCGTCTCGTCTCATGGGATTAGTGTCTCGTCACACCCCTACTAAATGGCTAAATGGCTAAATCTAAATGCAAATGTTTAACATTTTTTTTGATAAATGTTTATCTAGAGAGTCCAGGCAATTTTACTGCAGTGGTTTTATTGATTTTGAGTCAAACACCTAGAACTAGTTCCCAAAAGTATGTTTTTTAAATAATATGAAATATTTAAAAAACAGTTGGTTTGACATTAATGGTCCAAGAGTCAAAGTTGTTCATCATTAGGAGATCTATCAAATGATATGAAGATCTAGTGGTTGTGTGAATATATGAGCATTTAGTCATTTGAAGCCATTTACCATACACAGCTTGTGTTTTTGAAGCCTTTTTAACTGTTATAGCGCCACCTATGGTGCGATCTTCACGAAACTTTGCATGCTTATTAAGAGTCATCTGTCACATGGTCTCACCACTTTTCGTAAAGTTTTGAGTTTTTGTTTAGGTTTTATAAGCTTTTGGGTATTTTTGGCCACGCCCCTTTTCTAAATGACCCCGTTATGGCTAACCAAATGACAAAATTTCACATTTTTTTGATAATTATTGATCTAGAGAGTCTGGAGAACTGCGCTGGAGTGGTTTGATCGAGATTGAGCGAAAAACCTAGGACTAGTTCGCAAAAGTAGGTTTTTAACATATTTGTGAATAATTAATGAAAGGTTTGATTGACAGCAATGGTTCTTGAGGCAAAGTTGCTCAGCATGAGGAGATCTATCAAATGATATGCATATTGTGTGGATGTGTGAAACACCATGTGTGTACAGAGGCAAAAAAACTTGTTAGCGACAACTAGTGGCCGATTTCTTTCAAAATTCTTACAGACCTTTAGGACCATGAGTCAAACATGCCCAGTGAGTTTCGTTCCGATCAGCCTCCATTAACCTTGTCTAATAGGCGCTCAAACTTCATTGGTCGATTGCGGCCATGTTTTTCAAGATAAGCAAATGTCCTCATAGATCCTTATGCCACATTGGACTAAGACACTGCATACCAATTTTCAGATCGATTGGACTGACGGTTGCGTAGTTATAGCCATTTTTAAGTATTTTTGCTCTTATAGCGCCACCAAGTGGTCAAGCTCGGCAATTTTTTTGGAATATACCACAGATTTAGCTTGTACACATGTGTGCTGAGTTTGGTGATGATATGTCATTCTGTTCAAAAGTTATAGCCATTTTAGTAAAAGTGACCCTGCCTCTTTCGAACGTTTTGGCACCCCTTTACAGCCGTGCGTCAAAAGTTTAACTTTTTTTTTGATAATTATTGATCTAGAGAGTCCAGAGAATATTACTGCAGTGGTTTGGTCAAGATTGAGCAAAAAACCTAGAACTAGTTCGCAAAAGTAGGTTTTTCACATATTTGTGAATATTTAATGAACGATTTGATTGACAGCAATGGTTCTTGAGGCAAAGTTGTTCATCATGAGGAGATCTATCAAATGATATGAAGATTTAGTGTTTGTGTAAATATAAGTGCATATATTTAGCCGTTTGAAGCCATTTACCATACACA
>VONZ01003539.1:0-19983 GCA_012976165.1 Labeo catla
GTTCTCCACGAGTCAAGCCTAGTCACAGCTGTGCCCCATGAGTCAAGCCAAGTCAAAGCTGTTCCCCACAAGTCAAGTCACGTTACAGCTGTTGTTCCTGAGCCAAGCCATGTTGTTCCTGAGTCAAGTCAAGTTGCAGCTGCGTCCCCTGAGTCAAGTCAAGTTTCCGAGTCCAGTCAGGTCACGGCTGTTGTTCCACAGTCAAGTCAAGCTGCAGCTGTTGTTCCAGCGTCAAGTCACGTTAAAGCTGTGTTTCCTGTGTCAAGTCAGGTCAGAGCTGCTCTTCCGAAGTCCAGTCAAGTTACAGCTATTGCTCCTGAGTCAAGTAAAGCTATAGCTGTAGCCCTCAAGTCAAGCAAAGTCACAGCCGTGGTTCCTGAGTCAAGCAAAGTCACAGTTGATCTTCATGAGCCAAGCCAAGTTACAGCAGATCTTCATGAGCCAAGTCAAGTTGCTGCTGTTATTCCCAAGCCAAGTCGAGCCACAGTTGACCTTCATGAGCCAAGTCAAGACACAATTGACCTTCATGAACCAAGTCAAGCCACAGCTGATCTCCCTGAACCAAGCCACACCACAGTTGATCTCCATGAACCAAGTCAAGTTGCTGCTGTCGTCCATGAGCCAAGTCAAGCCACGGTTGTTCTTCATGAGCCAAGTCAGGTTGCTGCTGTTGCTCCTGAGTCAAGTCCGGCCACGGCAGGCCTTCCTGAGTCAAGTCAAAAAACTGTTGTTCTACCAGAATCTCACCAGGTCCCCTCTGACCTTCTCAAGCCACCTCGCGTATCAGCTGACCCCGCAGAGCCCACGCTCCCAAGCCACGCAGAGCCCACGCTCCCAAGCCACGCAGAGCCCACGCTCCCAAGCCACAAGCCCATAACATCAGCACCCTCAAGGTTAACAGACACCCCATTATCTACTGTGCTGCCTGTAATGGCCGTAGCCATCTTTAGTGTGTGGGCTGCACACTGTGCTCCAGAGGCCTCGCCTGTCCACGAGTCTGCTCCAGAGGCCTCGCCTGTCCACGAGTCTGCTCCAGAGGCCTCGCCTGTCCACGAGTCTGCTCCAGAGGCCTCGCCTGTCCACGAGACCGCTCCAGAGGCCTCGTCTGTCCACGAGTCTACGCCAGAGGCCTCTTCTGTCAAAGAGTCTGCGCCAATGCCCCCAGAAGCAGCAGCTCCGGCTGCAGAACCTCCTAAAGGGGCGGCGTTTCCCCGAGGACTCTCTGCCTGTCCTGTCACGGCCATGAAGGCCATTTATGACTTCCCTGCCTCACCTGCCCAAGCATCTGCGCCCATGCCCCCAGAGGTGTCAGCGCATGCTGTAGATCCTCCTATGGGGGCGGCGTCCCAGAATGAACTCTCTGCCCGCCAGGTCGCAATCAAGAAAACCCATATGAAACTCTCTGCCTGTCATGCCACGGCCAAGAAAATCATGCATGAACACACCGCTCTGCTATGCGTGTCATTAGTCCCACTGTGGATATTTCTGCTCCTGTTTGCTCTGCCTGTTCTGCCTACCTCGCCATGGCTCCCTGTTATGCCTGCTCTGCCGACCTCGCCATGGCTTCCTGTTCTGCCTGCTCTGCCTGCTGCGCCACGGCTTCCTGTTCTGCCTGCTCTGCCTGCCCCACCAAGGTTCCACTGTCTGTCATTGCTCCACGACCCTGGCCCTTCAGTGTTTCACGGTCTGCTATTGCTCCATGGCCCAGGACCTCCAGTGTTCCACTGTCTGCCACGGTTCCATAGCCCAGGTCCTCCAGGGTTCCACTGTCTACCACAGCTCCACGGCCCAGGTCCTCCAAGGTTCCACTGTCTGCCACAGCTCCACAGCCCTGGTCTTCCAGTGCTTCACTGTCTGCCACTGCTCCATGGTCCAGGTCCTCCAGTACTTCACTGTCTGTCCCTGCTCCACGATCCAGGCCCACCTGCTCTACATGGACCTGGCCCTCCGTCCCACCCCGTTTCGCCTCTGTTCCCCCACCCACCTGGACTGTTGTTGTTTTGAGCGCCAGGAGTCGCTCCTAGGGGGGGGGATTCTGTAACGCCAAGCCTGCTGCTTCTACTGTTACTTCCTGTTTGACACTATTTAAAGACTGACCATGTGCTCTATCCTTTGCGAAGTATTGCCAGTTTAACCTGCCTTACCAAGCGTTTATATTTACTCTGTTGGATTACCTGTTGCTATCTTGCTTTGTTTTTGGATATTTGAGTTTACGGATTACCCCTGTCGGATTTGGTTGCTGTATTGGACTGACTTCACGGCATTTGACCCTCTGCCTGTGTATTCACTCTGCTGTTTGGATTACGTTTACATTTTGGACTGCTTTTCCTGTTATTGACCCTCTGCCTGTTTCATCGTGTATGTTTGCTGTTGTTTGTAATAAACTTCTGCAATTGGATTCTACACCGCCTCAGCGTCCATGTTACAAAATTAAAGTGGCGATTGTTCCCCTCTTGTTCAACGAAGTTACAGGGTAGGTTCAATACATAAACACACAATCTGAAAATATATCTAAAAATATTTTTTTATAGTCGGTAATCCCACTTCTACCTCTAAACCTAACTTTAACTATGACTGAACAGTAATAAAAATATAAAAAAACAGGAAAGTGCAATCACAATCATTTATTTATTGCAAAAATGTCAACAGCCATACAAAAAAGTAATCCAAATAACGATGCGTTTGCAGCCGCAGTCCTCTCTGGCGGAATACAGTAGGTTTGAGGTGCAGTAGGATGAGAGCAGAATTTAAATTGTTAATCGCTGAAAATATTATCCAGATTATTGTCTTGATCCACTCCTCGAAGGCGCCCGCGCCTCATTCCAACACATCTCACCAGAAACATGGCATGTCGTAATCTGTGACGAATGCAAGCGAGAGCCAATGAACGTCCGATTTTCCTGTCGCAAAATGCACTTTAGCACGGGTTTATGGCTGTTGCTGCTGGACTCGCTGCTAGAGATGGAGATGAAGATCACCGGACAAAGCCATGAATTTGGTTCTGGTCCTCGCAAATCGTATGGATTCTGAAGATCTGGGTTACAGCACACAAATAAAATTGTTTAATTTGTAATTATGATGCGTGTTCGGTGTATTTTATGGTTCTATTGTTAGTCACAGCATGTTAGAAAAAAGCTTTTGTGTTCCACCACGACAAACAAAGTTAATATTATATATGGTTAAACGATTGCAGAAATATTATTTATTTTAAGGGTTTAACGTGTAGTCATGATAACATTATGTAGACCTATTCTTGGAAACGAGCTGGCAACAGAAATCACACAGAACAGAATGAAATGTTATAATTTCATATTAAGTAAACGTTAAATGTTTAGATGATGTAAATATGTCAGTATTGTACATTTAGTGTCTGTAAAAATGTAAATAAATGTACATTTTGTAGAACCACATTTTACGTCGCGTTGTTATATGTTATATGTTATATGTTATATACAATCGCCACTTTAATTTACAGCCCGCAGAGGGCACAATTACCCTGTAACTACATGGAACAAGAGTATATTTTCCCAGTAATTTTAAAAAGCTTACGTATAGATACACCAAACGTACGATTTAATAGAATAGGTACCTAATTAATCCATTATAAATTATTTGTAGGATATCTGTTTGCTACCCCCTTTTTACCCAAACGTAACCTATTGTTCCCTTATACTTACACGTAGGTACAATATAAATACGAAACATTCACCGTAACTTTAGTTTATTTACGCAGTTCTTTGCAGGTTGTATATCTGGTTGTTACACTCTATTACCAAAACGTAACATATTGTTCTCTTATACCTACATGTACGTTCTTTATTAGGTACACTATAATTACAGAAACGTACACTGTAAATTCAGTATACTTATGTAGTTCTTTGCAGGTTGAATATCTGGTTTGTTATCCCCTTATTACCCAAATATAACATATTGTTCCCTTATACCTACATGTACGTACTTTATAGGTACACTATAATTGCAGAAACATACACCGTAAATTCAGTTTACTTACGTAGTTCTTTGCGGGTTGTAATCTAAAGCGTTACCAAATTAAGCATCAGGGCTTTATATTGATGAAAATATATCAAAAATATACTTCATGAACATAAGATGTACCCACAATTATAGAATGACCCTTAACATTTTTTTAAGTGCATTGTTGGTTGATTGATTTATCTTTGTTGTTACTGCAGCCCCCTGCGGTGGATCCCACTCTCCAGTCTCCTTCAAACTGGGTGTAGTTCCATCAGCTCACAGTGTCACTTTAAAGGGCGTCTGCAGTCAGATTACAGATGTCCAACCTCGAGAACTGCTGTATGAAGTCCGAATATGCCATCCTGACAGGATGAGGAAGATTTGTCAGTATTCATTAATGTACTTCATTGTTGAGGGTTACAAGTTCTCTTACCAGAACTCTCCATCTTCAGCTGAATAAAACAATTTAGCTTTCTCCTCCGGCTGGATGCTGTTCCACTCGTTAGAACTGAAAAGATCATGGGAAATATTTTACAGGACTGATGTTGAAGGAGTAAGATCTGTTTAGGGAAACTCACTTGTCACTCCAAGGGCCTATCCATTCCACCCGACCCCACGGGTTCCTGATATGCACCAGCTGAACCGGATGGCCATAAGAGTGAACCTGTAGGTACAATAAGGTGACAGTCATTAGAGCTCCTTCAGTTTTTTCCTATCAAATCGATATATCTGTGTCAGTGCTGGTATCTGACCTCCTCTGCACCCATGATGGAGTAAGCATGACCCTTCACTAGCTTCAGACTCGTCTTCTTCATCTTCGTCTCCTGTGAACTGGACTTTTAGACATTTTTAATGATAAAAATATAAGAAGATCAGGATTCAACCTGCATTTCCCACATGATAGCAAAATAATTGTTTCTTTTATATATTTTCTCAATGTTATCAGTATCAATCCAAAAATTAAAACAGTCTGATATAAAGCCAAATTTAGCCTAAGTGTTATTAAAACAACACTGTAAAAAGTTTTCACCAGTTTCAACTTAAAAACTTAAGTTTAGCAGCTGCCTTAAAACATTTACAAAAAAATGAGTTGAAATGACTTGATTTAACTTAAAAGGCAGCTGCTAAACCTAAGTTTTTAAGTTGAAACTGGTGAAAACTTTTTGCAGTGAAGATTCTATTTAACTTTCGGAAAGAATGCATTAAATTGATCAAAAGTGACTGAAAAGACATTTATAATCTTACAAAATACTTATAATTCAAATAAATGCTGTTCTTTCAAACGTTCCATTTTACAAACTACTCAAAAAAAGTGTATCATAGTTTCCATAAAAAAAAAAATTAAGCAGCACAACAGTTGTTTTCAACAACGTAAACACTGGTTTATTGGCATGTGTCATACTTGAAACTTCTTGTATTTAGTGTGAGCTACAAGTGAGCTAACATTTGATATTTCCACATTAACTAGACCACAGATCCACCCAAATATTGATCTAAAGCCCTATTAAGTATTATATATTTTTTAACTGTTTTTTCTTGCCTTGGAGAAATAAATGATGAGAAAAGAAAGCCAAGAGAAGAGGAATGGGACTCACAGAAATGGTGCACCCCATCAGTGATCCCAGCGTCAGTGCTTTCTGCATGAGCTTAAACAGGTGTGGAGGAGCTTTACTCAGCTCATAGCTCTCAGCGATGCCTCCAGTGAAATCCTCAGTGGCCTGGCCTCCCTTCAGAGCTTCACATGAGCCGTTTACCCTTCAAAATACAGGACAAATCAGTGCCACTAGTTGGTATATCATGGATATGTGACGTGTTGTATGAACATTGTGTGTTTTGTAGGCTGAGGTTACCAAGCATTTCAGATGACTCAGTATCTTATTGTCCAGTTTAGGTAAGTAGTAGCAGAATTTATGAATAAACACACGCTTACTTTGCATAGGCCTTTTCCAACAGAGCGCTCCAGAACTCAGAGCACTCTTCTGAATGAACAAACAGCAGCTTCCCATCTTTGGTGGGCAGCTGGTCGTCAATGACCACATCCACCCATTCACCAAACTGCCAGAACTGAAAAGATGCCAACAACACCAAACAGTCTGATAGTGTCACTTTAATTTATTATTGTAATAATAAGGTTATAAATACACAAAAGTCTGAGACCACTAGTGAAAATAATCCATTTAGGATTTTTTTAAATGTTATATAATTAAATTATAATAAATTATAAATTGTATTATTAACTAGCAATTTGAGTGAAAATTTTATTTAAATTATTTTTAAGATTATAAATTATTTTAGACTGTGTTTTTTTTTTAAATCCTAAAATGCTGTAACTTTTCTTCAGTATGGTCTCAGACTTTTCGATCACACTGCATGTTCTGACCTGAAAGTGAAAAATACCGGCATAGTTCTTGGTAAAACTCATGTTCATGTACACGCTCCAGAAGCTCATTATCCAGAGTCAATGATGCGATAGCTGCCAGCAACCAACAGTCACCTGCAAATATATCAATTGTCATGAGATACTTCTGCGATAAGCTGATTAATTTATGCAAACCGACCCTCCAGTGCACTTATGACAGTTACAGTCTTTCAGGATCAACCTGGGCTTCAGTATTTTGCTCAAAGAGTATCCTGACCATATGTGTCTTGCTCAGTGGTGATGGTCCATGGATTAAGCATTATGGGGTTTGAACCTACAACCTTCACTTCCAAGTCTCACAATATGTTTTTCCACAAGAAGATATGTGTACTTCGTAGTGTAAGGCAACTTTAATTAGTGTTGCCTATACTTTGATCTCAACCACTTACCACTAAAACCTGCATGTATTTCATTTCACCCCACACCATTTGTGCTATGATCATAAATATAATGTTAAATAAAGGTTTCAAAAGAGAGTTTTTCAGTGATGCCATAGAACTACCATTTTTGGTCAGTGAATTTTTTAAAATGTTGATATTATTTATTGTGTTTTTGAGAAATTGTATCATATGAGCCGTATATCTGACATAATTTCTGATATAGTGAATACATTTGCTATGTTTGTCTGTGTTAACACCCAAACAACACCTCACCTATGTAACGAAGCGGACAGACTCAGGAGGTGAGAATAACAACGTAAGTTTATTCAACAGTATAAGTAAACAAAAAACGGAGAGCAAACCTAAATTCTTCCGGAACTGGGTAATATAAACAAACTAAAGAGTCCTTTGGATGATATCTTGAAGGAGCACAAACTGGAGGGGAACAGACGGATGAACGCAGCCACACACCACTTGCACACACAGAGACGAAGGAGAGGAATCACAGGAGCTGGAGACAACACGGAGAATCACGGAGCCTTCTGTATGAAAACAGGTAAGGAGAAAGGAAAGTAGAAGTTCAGTAACAATAGCAAGAGTCCACATTCGTAGAACGAGCTCGGACAGTGAGTGAACAGTGGTGTGTGGTTTTATAGTGCTCTGTGAGTGGTGCTGGGATCAGGAACAGGTGATGCTGACAGGTGTGTTGAATCAATACTCCGGTGATTGTGATCGTTGCGTGTCTGTGATGGTGGAGCCTGGTGCGGATGTTACATTACCCCCCCCTCCAGGCCCCCCTCCCGAGGCTGGACCTCTTCGACGCCGTGGTGGCCGACCCCTGCCTCGGGGTGCAGGACGCTCAGGGTGAGCCGTGTGGAATTCTTGAAGTAACATGTCATCTAGTACGTCCTCCCTGGGTACCCAAGACCTTTCCTCTGGGCCATATCCTTCCCAGTCTAGGAGATATTGCAGCTGGCCACCACGACGTCGGGAATCCAAGATTTCTTTGACCTTGTAGATAGTCCCTTCTTCGACGACCATGGGAGGAGGGGGTTCTTCTTCACCAGGCTCTGTGGGGGGGACAAGAGGATCATAACAGGGTTTTAACAGTGATACATGGAAGGTGGGGTGAATTCTGTAGTGAGAAGGTAACTGAAGACGGTAGGTAACCGGATTGATCTGCTCCACGATGTTGAAGGGACCAACAAATCTGGGACTCAGTTTTTTACAGGGCAGGCGTAGTCGCAGATCCCGGGTGGATAACCATACCTTCTGTCCAATCTGGTAGGTTGGGGCGTTAGATCTGCGGGTGTCGGCATTGGTCTGATGCCTACGCACTGCCCTCTGGAGATGTTGGTGAGCTTCGTCCCAAACCCTCTCGCTCTCCCGGAACCAGTAGTCGACGGCAGGAACATCCGAGGGTTCTCCTGACCACGGGAAGAGAGGGGGCTGGTAACCGAGCATGCACTGAAATGGAGTGAGTCCAGTGGTAGTTTGCCGCAGAGAATTCTGTGCATACTCGGCCCAGCCCAAATACTGGTTCCAGGTGTCCTGATGGCCGTGGCAGAAGGTACGGAGGAACCGCCCCACTTCCTGGATCTTCCTTTCAGTCTGTCCATTCGTCTGCGGATGATAACCCGAAGACAGACTGACAGTCACACCTAGGAGCCTGAAGAATGCCCGCCATACCCTGGAGATAAACTGTGGCCCTCTGTCGGACACAATATCCTCCGGTAGTCCATAGGTTCTGAATACTTGGTTGAAAAGTACTTGTGCGGTTTCCCAGGCAGTGGGCAGACCTTTCAAGGGAACAAGACGGCAGAACTTAGAGAATCGGTCAATTATAACCAGGACACAAGTGTTACCTTCAGAGGCGGGCAAATCGGTGATGAAGTCTACTCCTAGGTGTGACCAGGGGCGGTTAGGTGTCGGGAGAGGTAGTAATTTTCCTACAGGCAGATGTCTTGGTGTCCTGGACATGGCGCATTCCCGACACCCCCTCACGTACCGCTGCACATCTCTTTCCATGCGGGGCCACCAGAACTGATCTTTCAGGAGCGAAAGGGTTCTGTTGGTCCCTGGATGCCCCGTGCCCAGTGACGTGTGAGTTGTATGAATAAGTGGAATGCGTTCAACCTCAGGTACGAAACGGAGACGAGGTGGACAACCCGGCGGAGGCGCGGGAGCAGGGTCAGCTGCAGCTGGAGGGGTCACCCATTGAATGGGACAGACGAACATGTGCTGAGGAAGGATGGATTCGGTGGGTTCAGGTTCTTCGTCCGGACCATGGATTCGAGAGAGAGCGTCAGCACGTACATTTTTGGATCCAGGTCTATAGGAGATGGAAAACTGGAAGCGGGTAAAGAACAAGGCCCATCTGGCCTGACGGGGGTTAAGTCTCTTAGCATCACATAGGTATTGCAAATTTTTGTGATCGGTAAGTACCTGAAACTGATGAATTGACCCCTCCAGCCAATGTCTCCATTCCTCCAAGGCGAGTTTGATGCCAAGAAGTTCCCTGTTGCCGATGTCGTAGTTTTTCTCCGCCGGGTTGAATTTCTTGGAGAAGTAGGCACACGGCTTGAGTTGTGGTGGATCCCCCTGCTGCTGGGACAGGATGGCTCCAACTCCTGCCGTAGAGGCATCCACCTCCACGACAAACGGTCTTTTAGGATCAGGATGAACAAGGATTGGTGCTGAGGTGAAAGCTTTCTTCAATCTTTCGAAGGCATGAGTAGCTTCTGGTGTCCAAGTTAGGGTTCGGGGTTTTCCTTTAAGGAGAGAGGTTAGAGGACTGGCTAGGATGCTAAAATTGTCAATGAACCTACGGTAAAAGTTGGAGAACCCTAAGAATCGTTGAAGCTCCTTGACTGTGCTGGGAGCTGGCCAATTCACGATGGCTTCAACTTTGGAATTATCCATGCTTACTCCTGAAGCGTCTATGTGATACCCTAAGAATTGGGTGTGTGACTGATGGAATGTGCACTTCTCAGCCTTTAAAAACAAATGGAATTCCCTGAGCTTGGAAAGAACCTTCCTCACATGAAGCCGGTGCTCCTGGAGACTAGGAGAGTAGATTAAAATGTCATCAACGTAAATTACTAAAAATTTGTCTAGGTACTCACGAAAGATCTCGTGCATGAAGTCCTGAAATACGCTTGGAGCGTTAGCAAGCCCATACGGCATGACGAGATATTCGTAGTGCCCAGTGGGAGTGAGAAAGGCCGTTTTCCACTCGTCTCCTTGTCTTATCCTGACGAGATTGTATGCGCTTCTCAGGTCGAGTTTGGTGAACACCTTAGCACCCCTCAGTTTCTCCAAGGCAGCAGGAACTAGAGGCAGAGGATACTTAAAGGGTATGGTTACCTTATTTAAAGCTCTGTAGTCGATACAAGGACGGAGTCCGCCGTCTTTCTTGGCGACGAAAAAGAAACTTGAAGCAGCAGGGGAAGTTGACGGTCGAATATAGCCGTGTGCCAGTGCCTCCTTGATATATTCTTCCATAGCTCTGGTTTCTGGGATAGATAATGGGTAGATCCTTCCTTTGGGCACTAGGGCATCCGGGAGCAGATCAATGGCACAGTCCCATGGGCGATGTGGCGGCAGACCGGCTGCTCTCCTGGGGCAAAAGACGTCCTGGAAGTCAGAGTACTCTGTAGGGATTACAATAGACTGTTTCTCAATGGGACTTTCTATGGAAGTAGTACATACTTGGAGTCGACGTACTGGTTGGAGTGGTAAGTTGGGGAAACACTCGGGCCAGCATTGTGAACCCCACTTGAGGATTTCTCCGGTACCCCAGGAGAGGATGGGTTCGTGCCTGGCCAGCCACGGACGCCCTAATACAAGATCCATCTTGGAGCCCTCCAGTACCAGAAATGACATCTCTTCCTTGTGAAAGAGTCCCACCCATACTCCTACCGGCCCTGTACGGCGTCTCACTTCCCGTTCAGATAGTGGTTTGCCCGTAATGGATTGCACTTGATAAATCAACTCTGTGGGGAAGGTCTTAATCCTCAGACGCCGTGCCAGGTGCCCGGCGATAAAGTTGCCAGCAGAGCCTGAATCAATTAAAGCGGTCACAGAAATAGACACATCGTTGGCAGTAAGGGTGACAGGAGTTGAAAATGGTTGCATATTTTCACTCATAGGCAGAATTGTACTCACCACTGGTCTTGGTGGACGAAGAGGACAATCCTTTAACAGGTGAGTAGATTGTCCACAGTATAAACAAAGCCCTTTGGCGAATCGATGTTGGCGCTCTTGCAGAGTAAGCCGTCGTCGATTTATTTCCATGGGCTCAGGAGAGGTAACTGGAGGGCTCAGAGGCTCTGGCGGACGGGGGGTATTCGTTGCAGTGCCAGAGGAACACAGGTTATAAGATGCAACTCGGGCGGAACAGCGGAGAGACAGCTGAATGAATCGTTCCAGACCGATCGAGTCATCATAGGGAGCCAGCATGAGACGTAAGTGTGGTTCTAATCCTTGTCGAAATGTAGTTACGAGAGCCTTCTCGTTCCACCCGCTGGCGGCCGCCAGAGTTCGGAACCTGATGGTATATTCCTGAACAGAAAGATCATTTTGGCGAAAGTTGTATAGTTCCTCACCAGCGGATGATTCGTGATCCGTGCGTCCAAAGACTTCCATGAAATGTCGAGCGAATGCTGAGTATGAGCTGACTGCTGGTCCCGCCTGACTCCAAATCGACTCTGCCCATCTTAAAGCAGATCCTGTGAGGCATGAAATGACATAACCTATTTTAGCACTGTCAGAACTGTACACATTCGGGTAGGTAGCAAAAGTGATCGAACATTGCAACAGGAATCCTTTGCAATCCCCCGCCGCGCCAGAGAAGGGCGTCGATCGCACCATGGGACAAACCACCGCGGGAGATGAAGCAGAGTTGTTTACTTCCGGGTTTGAAGCATGGGCTTGTGGAGGCGTGACTGCCGGTGGTGGTGGTGGCTGGTGATGTGTAGAAAGTAATGTACGCCGAAGGACATCAACGAGCTCCTGAAACGGATCCTCCGAACTCATACTGTTGAAACTGTTTTGGTCCGAGCTTCTGTAACGAAGCGGACAGACTCAGGAGGTGAGAATAACAACGTAAGTTTATTCAACAGTATAAGTAAACAAAAAACGGAGAGCAAACCTAAATTCTTCCGGAACTGGGTAATATAAACAAACTAAAGAGTCCTTTGGATGATATCTTGAAGGAGCACAAACTGGAGGGGAACAGACGGATGAACGCAGCCACACACCACTTGCACACACAGAGACGAAGGAGAGGAATCACAGGAGCTGGAGACAACACGGAGAATCACGGAGCCTTCTGTATGAAAACAGGTAAGGAGAAAGGAAAGTAGAAGTTCAGTAACAATAGCAAGAGTCCACATTCGTAGAACGAGCTCGGACAGTGAGTGAACAGTGGTGTGTGGTTTTATAGTGCTCTGTGAGTGGTGCTGGGATCAGGAACAGGTGATGCTGACAGGTGTGTTGAATCAATACTCCGGTGATTGTGATCGTTGCGTGTCTGTGATGGTGGAGCCTGGTGCGGATGTTACAACCTAAAGCTCCTTGGCAGATGTCTGTCCACTTAGCGGCATCCTCAGTGAACTGAGGGTTTGAGCAGAGCTCCTTCAAAAAGGGACAATTTGAGAACAATTATAGGTGGTAGTATTAAGCTATGTAATGGAACAAATTAATAACAATAGTTTTATTTGCTCTTCCCAACAGCACATGTAAACATGTATCAACATGGATCAAAAAGTATCAACACAATATCATCCTCACATCTAAAGAGACCCTTATGAAAATTAACCACGGTTTTACTACAAATAAAACCAAAAAGCCATGGTTACTCTAGTTACACCATGGTAATCACAGATTAACCATGGTATTTAACTGCATGTCAGTTCTCACGCTGAATGTGAGAAAAGAGCAAAACATCATAATTAATTCACTGGTAAGAAACAATTGTAATGTTATCCTAATTAAAGTCAAATTTTGTTATGCGTTAATAATGTCTGTAAAAATAAAATCTTCCATGCCACGGGACACAGGAGTGCTGACGTACAGCAGCGGTATCGGAGTGAAGAGGTTAGGAGAACGTTCTGGGAACTTTCAGGGAACTTTCTAGGAACATAAATAGAACGTTCCCTATTGGTTAGCCAAGAAAGTTTTCTTAACGTAAACAGGATGTTCCCTGTAGGTTAGGGGAATGTTCTGGGAATGTTCCCACAAAAGCTAACAAAAAGTTGTTAGCTGGGTTACTTTAGCCATGTGCTTCCCTGAAAATAATTGCTCACCTTAGAATGTTCATCAACCAATCAGATTCAAGCATTTAACAGTGGCGTCGTATAAACACTTTTTAATGCATACTTGCCAGCCAATCAGAATCAAATATTTAGACAGATCACAGTATAAGTTGATCAGAGAGTAACAGATGTAGGACTCTTTACACAGCTTGGGGATTATTTAAGATTTTTGGGCAGCAATTAAATTTTTAATTTTAACATTTCTAAAATGTTTAATAGTTTACTTAATGTTTTAGTTCATGTAATAGTTTTATTAACATCTGAATTGCCTTTTATTATTTTTAGTAGACCTATAGGTAAAATGGATTCTTATATAAAAAAAACACAAGCATGACAAAAACTATATGAAAAATACTGCTTTTTATATTTCTTATTTTATATTGTATTATATTTAATATTGATGTTACCTTTTTGCTTTTAAGTAATGGTGTAAACCACAAGTGATTTTAAGGGTCTTTACCTAAACTCCACCTGTGTGGAAGAAAGCAAACACACACTGCAGTACCTTAGGTCTTTTCCACTGCACTCCTCTAGCCTTGGATGACTGCAGTCCAAGTTCGTCGTATCCCAGAGAGTTGGATTCAGCAGGGGAGGTTGGGTCACAGAACAGGGTTTCTTTGGCCAGACACTCCTGTTTCAGGCTTTGGTAGTCCTGCTTCTTGAAGAGAATTGCCTTATTGTTTGTTCCCACTCCTTCTCCTCTCTCCTGCCTCCTAGAAAGAACTTTTGCAATATTAGACATGCTGCCCTGTAGTCGTACTCAAGTTAATCTTCAGCCAGTATTGTGTGTAAGCGTTTGTGTAAGACTGATGCTAGTTTTAAATTAAGAGCTACTGTATGGATATGGGTGATGAGGGGTGATGAGGGGTGGAGCAGGTGTTGCATCACAGGGTTACATGATGATAAACCAGTGTGGTTTATCATCATGTAACCCTGTGATGCAAAATGAATACACAGTTCTTTAAAGCACATTCCAAAATAATGGCATAGTAAGTGTATATATATATATATATATATTTTTTTTTGCTTTTACTTTTCACTTCATAATTCGTTCATTACACAGGCACTTTCTTATGTAATTGGACTGTAACAAGAGTGCTGTAAAGTGTGACTCAATACACTCCTGCACTGTTTTTTTTTTTTTGGCTGTTTTCAGAGTTTTACTTTAGTAAATACAGGGGTTGGACAGTGAAACTGAAACACCTGGGTTTAGACCACAATTAGTATGGTGTTTGGCCTCCTTTTGCAGCCAATACAGCATTATTTCATCTTGGGAATGACAAATACAAGTCCTGCACAGTAGCCAGAAGGATTTTGAGCCATTCCTTTCGCAGAACAGTGGCCAGGTCACTATGTGATGTTGGTGTATGAAAACATTTCCTGACTCGCTCCTCCAAAACACCCCAAAGTGGCTCAATAATATTCAGATCTGGTGACTGTGCAGGCCATGGGAGATGTTTAACTTTACTTTCATGTTCATCAAATCACTCTTGTCACCAGTCTTGCTGTGTGTATTGGTGCATTATCATCCTAATACACGGCACCACCTTCAGGGTACAATGTTTGAGCTATTGGGTGCACAAAGTCAACCTTCACACTCTGCTCTTATTGGTGGAATGTGCGATCAGTAAAGACTGGCCACCAGGCTGCATAAATATAGCCATGAAACCTCCAACACTATATTGGCCAGTGTTTCAGTTTCATTGTCCAACCCCTGTACGTCTCACAGAGGTTTTATTTTTGGGAGAAAAACAACAACAACAACAATAAAGCATCTGTCATGATCTCTGTATGGAGTGAATTTTGTGCCAATATTCATCAAACAAATCCAGTGTTTTGCAAATAAATAATTTGCTTTGCAAAGAAAAACTTTAAAAAAAACACCAAGTGATTTGCAAATACAACACTCTATCTGAGAGAAAATGCAGGGGTATGGACAAATATATGTATTGTGTGTTACAACTGTGAGACTCAGTTGCCATTTTATGAGCAAACTTGGTTTGATTTTCTCACAAATGCAATTGAGCAACTTTCCCAAAAACAGCAGATGGCGCTGTCAGTCAATTTATGCTAGTCTCCTGAGACCCAAAACACCCGTTTAACCACCATTTGCTGTTTTTGGGAAAGGAAGTTGCTCAGCTGCATTTGTGAGAAAATCAAGCCAAGTTTCCCCATAGAAAGGCAACTGAGTCTCACAGTTGTAACACAAAATACATATGTTTGTCTATACCACTGCATTTTCTCTCAAATAGAGTTTTGTATTTGCGAATCACTTTGCGTTTGTTTGAAAGTCGCGGTTTTTCTTTGCAAAGCAGGTTGTGTTTATTTGCAAAACGCTGGATTAGTTTGATGAATATTGGCACAAAATTCACTCCATACACATCACATGCTTTGCTTTCCTTTCCTTTCTGTTTCTGTACTTGGGCTGACCAACAGAAGGTTTTGGTGACTACAAGGACAAGCAGAAATTAAGGATATGATGCAGTGTGTAACAATGAACTTTTCTGTTAATAATAGAAATACTTATTGTATTCCATCATTTATATGGTCATCTATGTAATCATAAAAATCCTTTTGTTTTAAGAATTTATTATTGGCCCTAATACTCACTTTTTCTTTAGGAGAAGGTAAAACATCTGGGGTATAAAAGTACTTTGTTTCCTCTAAATGTTTCACATTGAAATGGTTCTGTAACATTCTGTCTGGAAGGTTGTGTTGCAAAATGTGCTCACTGTACCTGCCTTGTAATGATGCATGCATTCATTAAATGAATGTTTCCGAAAGTGCACTTTTTTTCTGTAGGATTTTGTCTTTGGCAATACAGAACCAGTTTTCAGCATGACAGTTTGTGTCATGTGTTTTCTGTAGGTCACTGTCATCTCTGATAGACTCTCTGTTGTTGTATCTTTTTCGAAATCCCCAGGCATCATCCCTGATCAGAGTGGAAAAATAACAAAAAATTGTCATGGGGTCTTTCATCAGAATGTCCAGTATCCCTGGACAATGATATTTGTTGTTGCCCATTTCAGTTTCTTCTTTGGGATCTTTAATATGACAGCCTTAAATGCACTAGCAAAGTCTTTGGTAAATGGTGACCTGGCCAATATTTTTTTTAGCCTCTGGAGGGATGTAGTCGTCCAACACCTGCTTCTCATCTAGTGTGTCTTCTGGAATTTTAATTCCACAAATGTGGTCATAAAGTTTTTCAGGACACTGATTTACACACTGTGTGTTTGCTTTAGTGTAAAAGACATGGCACATGCATTGAAAATGTCTAATGCCCTCTTCAGACTAGTGGTGTTTATTAGTTGTGCCACACAATGAGTGGCAAACTCTTTCAACCCCTTGTCTGTAGTTCTTTTACCAATAGCTCCTTGGGCTGCCTTAATTGTATGGACAGAACATAGGTAAATAACAGTTCGTTACCTGAAGTCTGTCATGTGTAGCTTTCCAGTAGATACACATGTATATCTTGCAGGTTGAATGACACTCTGGTTGAGTGCCCAACTGTAGTCGGTTTCAGTCTGTTATATGTTGTAGACAGTGAGTTTCTGTTTCTTGGTTTCAGTCTGATGCAACCAGAAAGATACTTTCAGGATTGTGTGGTCAGTTGTTATCATTTCAGACACTGGAAGAGGAAGCTTGTCTTTTCCATGGTAGATAAATGCTGTAGTACAACACCCTCTTTGCCTGGCTTGGAATTCGACTCACAACCCCTCCAGTTGCATCTAAATGCAGGGTAACAGGATGTCATTTTTTTAGGTGCTGTACAAAAATGACCAATCCCGTCTCAGTCTATAGATGAACTCCAAATGGATCCACCTGAAGATGTTGGACACATCCTAGGTAAAATCCTTATGACATTTCAACTTGCTGTAAACTTTAATGTTTTTAGGAGTTACTGTTAGTTATTTACACATTACCGGTGATCCTGTACGCAGAGTACGCAATCTGCAGAGCCGGTGCCAGGACACCTCCATTGGGTGGCATTTAAATTTATACGGGGAACACAAATTACGGTGAGTGGGAGGGGGTGTTTCGGGTGGGAAGCGTGCGTGCAGTTGCTGATGCTTGCGAAAGCATGCAATCACTTTCTTATGCGTTTTTTTGAGGATGGAAGGCGGGCAAAGTAACTTGTTTTGGGGGGAACACCCCCCCTTTGCACCGCAGACGCGTGCAGGCGAAGTGAGCATTTTCAATTAATTCCTGTGGAAGTTGAGCTTAAACACTCTCGTGGTGTATTATGGGATTAAAAGCGATGTGGAGAAAGCATTGAGAGCATTCCTCAACTTTATGCAAATTATGAGCGAAAAATGCCAGGCGATGACCAATTGCTGTGAAAAGTACACAAGGCAAGGTTTTGATGTATGTTTTTGAGTGTTTGCAGAACTGGTGGATTACTGAGCTGAAATCACATATCATTGAACAAGTCAAGCAAAAGTAAATACACTTTGCTTGCTTATTATGTGCTATGGCGCTCCTAGAAGGCGCCAATAAAGTGTTTAGTTTGCGAACTGCCGTTAAAAGAAGAAGATGAAACACAAACAGGGTGTAAACATTGCTTCCAGAGGCATGTTCTGCCCTTAAATTCACAAACCAAAGCAGTGGCGTTGTAGCGTTGCCAGCGGCCCTGAGCGCAGATTTGACACTGTAGTGAAAACGCACCGTAAAGGCCCTTTCACACGGGATGCGACAGTCGCAAGTGTCTAGTTTACTTTCAATGGAAGACATGTGGAAAGCAGCAAACCACAGGCGGTTTTGCTGACGGCGCAGAGGCGGAGCCTCTATATATTATCACAAAAAGATAATATTTTCTTTTTGTGAGCAGCAGTGGCAGCCACATCAGCTTTAACCAATCAGTGAACAGGTTATTAACAACCAATCATAGAACACTTAACTGAACGGACATATAATGGACAGTTGAAAATGAAGGAGAAGATTGTTTTTTATGCTTTTAAGGCAATTTTTCAAAAACAACTCCACGTGCCAAACGGAAAAAAATAGTAATGACAATAATTAATGACAGGATGACACGAACACAAATTTCCATTCCATTTTTAGGTTTTAGTAAATACAAATATGACTTTGACAGTTGTAACTATGGCAACATCCGCCTCGAGACCGTGTGACGAACAATGCCTCAATGGCACAAAACACTTCCACTACACGAGAAGGCAGCAGTTGCACAGCGATTCCACCGCTTGCCGTAACACGTGTGAAAGGGCCTTAAATAAGGGGTAAGAGATTTATTCATCATACAGTGAAGCAACTATTGTATTCACCTATGGTTAAAGTACATAAACTCGCGCTAGACTAGACTAGGCTAGTCATTATGTTTATGTTTTTCGCTCGTTTTCTGTAGCTGCTTTTTGAATGACTAATGAAATGTAAGCGCATATTGTCATATTGAAAACATTAGGCTGCTTTTAGCCTTATGCTGGTGTTGGTTCACTTTCCATTAATGAAACGAATAAATAAATTAGCATGATAATATTGTGTATCGGCAATCTCACAGGCAGATGATAGGTTGATATGAAAATTGAGCATATTGCCCAACTCTACATCACATGTACATACAGTGGGGAAAATAATTATTTGATCCCCTGCTGATTTTGTACGTTTTCCCACTGACAAAGAGATGAGTACTCTATCATTTTAATGGTAGGTTTATTTGAACAATGAGAGAAAGAATAACAAAAAATTCCAGAAAAACACATTTCAAAAAAAGTTATAACTTGATTTGCATTTTAATGAGTGAAATAAGTATTTGACCCCTTTGCAAAACATGACTTAGTACTAGGTAGCAAAACCCTTGTTGGCAATCACAGAGGTCAGACATTTCTTGTAGTTGGCCACCAGGTTTGCACACATCTCAGGAGGGATTTTGTCCCACTCCTCTTTGCAGATCCTCTCCAAGTCATCAAGGTTTCGAAGCTGTCATTTGGCAACTCGAACCTTCAGCTCCCTCCACAGATTTTCTATGGGATTATGGTCTGGAGACTATCTAGGCCTCTCCAGGACATTAATGTGCTTCTTCTTGAGACACTCTTTGTTGCTTTGGCCTTGTATTTTGGATCACTGTCATGCTGGAATACCCATCCATGACCCATCTTCAATGCCCTGGCCCTGACGCAGGGGCGGACTGGGACAAAAATTCAGCCCTGGCACTGTAGCCACACCAGCCCACATTACCACACCGACACAGCCCCACCCACGGACACGCACATTCACTACTTATATTGGTGTACAGATGGTGAAATAATATAAGCAGTACCATATGTAATAGATATTTAAACATTTAATGTATGTGACTGGAACAAAAACAACCCATTTATAACAAATTTATACATACAGTAAAAACTAAATAAAAAATAATCTGTGAATCTTGTAGAGTCCGTGTGCTGTCTGTTTATGCCGTTTGTCTGCTATTACTTATGATAGGAGTAACCTGTGAATGTGTATCACATACACACACACACACACACACACATCTTTACACACAAATGGACATGCAGCACTAGCAACACTTCAGCATACTTTAATTCACAAATAACTATATATCATGAACTTAAAGGTATGTATGTGTGTGTGTGATACACATTCACAGGTTACTCCTATCATAATGATTAATTTATCGTTAATTAGAGCCACAGTGTTAAAAAGGCTCACATGAGCTTTTATTTTGAAGTGTTTCTGGCAATCAGCCAGTGATCTCATACTCATGTTGATTGTACATGGAACTGTTTTAGTATCTTTATTTGTATAAGTTTTTCTGATTCCTTAATTTGTTTATTCTAATTTGTTGTAGACCACACATACACACCAACCCACATGGATACCCCAAAGTGATTGTTAGCACTTGCATGCTCAGTACTTGTTGGAAACTTTGTGG
>VONZ01003540.1:0-19946 GCA_012976165.1 Labeo catla
TACATGGGAAGAACCCAGTGAACCACAACCAGCTGAATCCAAGGCTGACATACCACCAATGGTAGAGACCATGATTGATCCATCATTATGGTCACAATATAAAGATGAAACAGGTTTTATTGACATGGAACCGTATAAAGCAAAGCTTAAAACTAAACAGCCAGTCTACATTAAGCAATATCCTTTGTCTAAAGACAAGGAACTTGGTATTAAACCATTGATTGACAATTTTGTCCAGCAGGGTGTCCTCGTGCCGACTCATTCGCCATACAACACACCAATTAATCCGGTGGTAAAAGCTGATGGAAAAACATGGCGTCTGACTCAAGATTTGAGGGCCATAAACAAATTGATAATGCCATTAGCACCAATTGTGCCTGATGTTCCAATTGTTATCAATTCTATACCATGTACGCATAATTATTTTACGGTCATTGATTTGTGTGCAGCTTTCTTCTCCGTACCTGTGCATCCAGAGACGCAGCCGATTCTAGCATTCACTTTCCAAAATGCACAATATACGTGGACACGCCTTGCTCAGGGCTACATGGACTCCCCCGCAGTTTTCTCGGCGGCTGTTCAAAGGACACTGGCAAAAATGACTGACCTGCCTTCCACAGTGTCCTCCAGTACGCAGATGACCTGATCATTTCTTCGGAAACGCATGAGGACTGTAAGAAAGCCTCCATCATCGTCTGCAACGTCCTTGCACAAGCTGGGTTTAAAGCCTCGAAAGAAAAGCTCCAGTGGGTCCAGCCTAAGGTAACATACCTGGGACACATAATAATGCCAGGTTCGCGAGCGATTTCCACTGACAGGGTCCAGATGATCAGGAAGATGAAGTCCCCACAAACCGTGCAGCAGCTTCAAAGCTTTTTGGGACTCGTGAACTATTGCAGATCCTGGATACCTGACTGTGCGATACATGACAAGTATCTGAGAAGTCTAATCGACCGCAAAGCTCCACCTAAAACGCCGTTGCACTGGACTGATGAGGCAGAAATGCACTTCACGGCATTGAAGAAGGCCATCACCACGGCTCCTAGCCGCGGTCTCCCCAGTTTTGAAAGGGAGTTCCATTTGCATGTCCGGGAGACGGAGGGGGTGGCCATGGGTGTCCTGTTGCAACAGCATGGTTCCACCTACAGACCTGTAGCTTACCTGTCTAAAAAATTGGATAATGTAGCTGCAGGCATGCCAGCATGTCTTCGTGCTGTGTCAGCGGCTGCTATAGTGGTGCAGATGGCTGAGAAGATTGTTCTGTCGCATCCAATGATTGTATATACTTCACATCAGGTGGGAGCAATCCTACACAATATGCAGACGCAACACATGACAGCGCAACGACGCTCAGGCTACGAGGCAATCCTGCTGGCCACAAAAAACCTCACCATTCAGCCAACATCATCAATTAATCCTGCTTTATTAGGGGTTCTTGGAATGGCTGACATGATAGATGGTAATGAAAGTCATGATTGTATCATTGAATTAACTTCCTCATGTTCTTCCAGGGCCGATCTCTTGGATTCGCCCCTGGATGGGGGGGAGCACATATATGTTGATGGATCATGTTCAAAACCTTTTGATGGTGTCTACCTTTGTGGGTATGCTGTGGTGTCAGAAACTGGGGAAACAATAGAAGCTTATGCCTTAGACTATAATTCAGCACAAGCTGCAGAATTGGTAGCGTTAATAAGAGCATGTAAGCTGATGGAGGGAAAACGGGTAACAATTTATACTGATTCAAAGTATGCATGGGGGGTAGTGCATCACTTTGCCAGGACATGGGAAGCTAGGGATTTCAAGACAGCAGATGGTAAACCAATAGCGCATTCAAACCTAATAGGACAGTTAACTGAAGCAGTACAGCTACCTGCCGAAGTGGCCATAGTAAAAGTGAAAGGTCACGCGGCAGGAGATGATGAACAAGCTGTAGGGAATAGAAAAGCAGATGAGGCTGCAAAGCAAGCGGCAAAAGCCCAGATTAAACCGCCATTTGATATGGGTAACAAAAATCAGGTAACTATGTCTGTGCACATAACTAATGTACCTGAAATTGACATTAAGATTCTGCAAAGTCAACCGACACAAACTGACTTAGAACACTGGAGTAAACACGGGTGTGCACCAGATAAAGATGGCATTGTGAGGGATGAAAAGGGAAGAATAGCACTCCCAAAGTTAGGATTGGTAATCCTCATTAGGCATTACCATGGTTTGTCGCATACAAGCTGTGCAAAAGTAGTACAAGTAATAAATCGTTTGTACTGCATCGCAGATGTACATAAAACAGCCAAGCTCATTCTAGACTCGTGTCTTACATGTGCTAAGGTAAACCCACACAGACCGATTAAACATGAAGCATTACTGCACCCAGAAGCACCTTTTCAGCATGTACAGGTCGATTTTACGCATATGCCACCAATAGGTAATCTAAAGTACCTTCTGGTTATAGTGGACAGATTTTCAAAGTGGCCAGAAGCGTTCCCATGTGCAAAAGAGGATGCTAAGACAGTGGTTAAAATTTTAACTAAAGAGATAATTCCCAGATTTGGTATACCTACTACCATTGAGAGTGACAATGGGACGCCATTTGCGTCCAGGGTTACGCAATTTTTGGCCAAATCATTGTCCATCGATTGGCATTTCTCCATACCGTACCATCCGCAATCATGTTCGAACGTGGAACGTTTAAACAAAACCATTAAGGGACGGCTGACAAAAGCCGTCCTGGAAACGGGGAAAAAATGGGTAGATTTGCTACCAGCAGTGTTAACAGAAATAAGAATGACTCCATCTTCCACCACGAAACTGTCACCATTTGAAATACTAATGGGTAGGCCTTTCCCGACCCCATGGGTCAAAGGCCGCGCAGGCATTGCTTCTTTAGGAGACCTGGAGGTGATACAGGAGGACTACGTGACTTCCTTAATAGAAAAACTTAACTCTATATGTGCTGATGTTTCTTTGTGTCTTCCTCTCCCCTCAGAAAAGCCTACTCATCCTTTTGTTCCAGGCCAGAGTGTGCTGATCAAAAGTCTGAAGCCGACGAGGATAGGAGAGCCGAAGTATCTTGGACCAGCCACTGTGATTGCAGTAACCAGGACGGGAGTTCTGACGGACTACCAGCCACAGTGGATACACGCCTCAAGAGTAAAGCAGTATTCTACAGGAGAGCAGGAAAGCTCCAATTTAAAATTGAATCCTGAAAAGGGGATTCACCTTAATGCTTAACAGGTAGGAGGAAAAACACTGATTAAGCTGAGGAGGGAACTACCTCTTATAGTGAGGTGGGGGTTATCCGAGGCTAGAAGATAGATGGCCCATTGAGCCAAACAGTGCTAACTCCTTATACAACCTTGTACGCATTAAGGGCCAAATTGATGGATTATCCGCCACTAGAGAGTTTCACGCAGTGTTCAATTGTAGAAGCTCTTCTTGCATTTGACAAACTTATTGTTTAATTGACGAAAGAGGTCTTAAAGGGTACAGATCGACGATTTCAAGTGAGCATAGTAGATAAGATTGTTTGGGACAAGAAGATACGACATATGTGCTTGTTAAACGTTACCATATACAATGTTAAGTTTACTGATGCTGGGTTATATTATTGTGCATGGGCTAGAGAAAATAGGGATGCTTATCAAGAAGTACAGATTAATGTAATCTATCCAGAACCCGACCTGAAAATACGAGAGGTAATGAAGGGACTTTTTCCAAATCCAGCTGACACGCCACGTGATGTTTCACCAACCGATATAGAATTTATTATGAATTTAGGTATGAATGCTGGTATGAAGGAAGTTAGGGCAGCAAAAGCTAAGTGTGAAGGAAATTATGCATGTGCATTGGCACTACTGCAAAGAAGTGTTTTGAAGAATGAGGTAGAAGGAGATTGTTGGATTTGTATGCAGTTACAGTCAGTGTGGAAAACACAACAAATAACCTCAGAAATGTTACACCCTGAGAAAAATAAGTGTGATATGCCAAAGCAGATGACTGTGATAATGCAGATGGCAGATAACATAAGAGCGAATAGGGCACTGAGGTTTGCGCTCAAAGATTATAATTGTTCATATCCAGGCCTACCTTTTAAAGGACCAGCATTTCAGGTGCAGTCACACCTCGCAGATTTATGTATTTGTGCAACTAAGGGAAAACATTATGTGGGGATGTCAGATTGCAGAACCACCATAACAGTGGATAACACAGTTCAGGGTAAGAGTAATTGCACTGTTAAGTATCAAAATGGGATAGTAGAGCGTTTTGGGTGTCCGTTCTCACATCTTGATAGTGCACCAGGGATGATTTGGACCTGTGGAGGAATGGCTTATTATCACTTAGATGAAGGAGATTGGCGTGGATGTTGTTATCCTGCTCTACTCTCCACAGGAACCACAGTATTGGTAAAAAGAGGTAGTGAGACTATCATGGGCAGTGCTGCACAGCAGAGCAGAGAAAAACGAGATGTAAATAGCATGCCTAATCGATATAACGGGTATAAGACAGTGGATCCATGGACAACTCCAGGGGAAAATATAGGATGGTCCTTAGCGGGATTCTTTACTGGAGTAGGGACAACAGTAGCTTTAAATAAAATCAATGGGTTAGCATGGCAGGTTTTGTCATTGGAGAATGATACCGCTCATGCATTAGGGCTAATCACTGACGAGCTAAAGAAAATGAGAGAAGCAGTTATCCAAAATAGATTGGTCCTTGATTTGTTGACCTCTGAGAAAGGGGGAGTTTGTAAAATGTTGGGGGTATCTTGTTGTTTCTATATTCCAGACAATTCAGATAACATCACAGCCATCCTAACTCACATGAGGGAATCCATCCCGGAGCCAAGAAAAGATGACTCCTGGTTTAGCTGGCTGGACAGCCTCTGGGGTGGATGGGGAACCTGGATTTTCACTACTCTAATACCGATTATTGTTTTGTTGTTCATTGTGTTGTTGATCGCTCCATGTATAATTCAGTGTATCAACAATTTTATTATGCGTACTATTGCTTCGCTTACAACGAGAGGGACTTATCAAGTTATGCTAAGTGCGCAACGAGAAGGGGCTCGTCCACCAGCTCCAGATCCAAGACCTAATATTGAACAAGATGAAGATGATTACAATAGCTATGCGCGTGTGTATCAGTTAGAGCCTGAAGAGTATAATCGGAATGTGGAAAGTGCAGTTTAAATGAATTATAATAGAGTTTGATTTTTTTGTTTGATTACTGATATAATCATAGAAATGATTACAGCATTTTATATCATTATAATCAGAAAGATATTCCAGATAATTACATGTATTCAATTGCAAATGATATTAGTCATATTCATGTGTATCTTGATTTAACAGTAATGATTGTTTTGTTTTGTTTTATATTGATTTGACATTAATACCATTACTAATGTGAATACTAATACGATTGTTTTATACAAGGCACAGGAGTGTTATGTAAGACATTCTGTCTTAAAGTGGCCATTGTGAGATTGTAATAATCCTGACCTCCTGTGCCCTTCTCATACTAACCTGAAAAGTAGACATGACATAAGTCTAGCCTAGACAATCATAGGACATGATGTACTGTTGTTTCCTGAAGGGTGTGATGTTTGATTTCACTTCTTCATATTTACCATATAAATGCTGAAGTCTTCCTTAATATAGTGCCTTTGAGTGAATTACACCTTTTCTGTGTGTGGTTGTCTCAATGGTCCAGGATCCTGACTCTGTGCTCCATCCCTCAACTAGAAATCGAATCTCGGCAGTTAAGTTAGATATTAAATTCTAACAGTGACGTAAACAGCCTACAACCTCTTTGCATTTTTGATGTTATTTCTAATGAGAAATCAATATTATAGTAAAATATATTAAATATTACATATATAAAATATTTGTTTTGTTATTATCAAAACTCCTTCTATTTTGTTGTAGATCATTAAACCGTTACGCTGCCTCAGAAACCTGTCCGAAATCAGTTTCATGAGGTGCCTTCGTGCAAAAACGCTGCCTGCGAAGTCATTGACTGGTAAGGCAGCGAGACAGCAAGTCAGCTGTCTAGGCTTTCAGACGCAGCCAGGGTATTGACCGGACATTTCCCCTTTAAAAAATCAGAATGTAGTGCGCGTGCAACTGTAGCGCGTATATATAAACAATAACGGTCAAAGAGAAGAAGCTCAGTGATTAACCTTGTTTAACTTGTTAAAAGTTGACATTAAGATGCTAAAAAAGAAGAAATACTGGCAACGCTTATCTGGTCTGCATCCTAAATGAACAATTTTGGATGAACGACATCTGTCGGTGAGTTGTTTAACTCGTTTGACTGCTTCTGGTGATTAGCATAGGAGTCTGCCATGAAGTCAAAAGCTATGAATCTGCATAACTGATATTAATGAAATATTGATGTATGCTCTTTATAATGAATTTTCACTGTAAAACATTGGAGATTACAAAATGCCTGTTCTGCCACCATTTTGAGGTGTTTGAGCTGATTTACAAAACAACGTTGACAGTTTTGTATAGAGTATGGGAACGTGACGTCAGCAACGCACGCATTCTGGGACTTTCGGACATGGACACTACTGTCTAGACTGGGTAATAGTTGAGGTAGATGTTAAAATTTATATTGTACATTTAAAAACACATTAGACTCTTGCTGTGACATAAACTGCCATATCTGCTGTCATGACCGGAGTGGAGAACGGATCTAAAATGAAGCACAATTTTATGCTTCAGCTTGAAATAACACAGCTCAATGCAAATAAACAACTTCAAAATCTGGCTGTATCGTTTGTATTTATTATTAATTACAGATTCATAATTACTGATCCACATGAATTTGTAAGTGCTCACGCTATGAATAACACATTTGGAAATGTAATTTAATCTGTGAGACACCATCTGCATCGTCTTCACACACAAACGAAACTTACTAGAGAAGCATGACATTATATACCTCTGTAAATAAATGCAATTTAAATTCATGTTTTGCACACTGTAATGCTCGTTGAATGGAACATGTACACTGTCTTCGAACGGTAATCAGGGTGGAATATTTCAAGGGCACTTACTTTTGAATAGAACAGACATCTGAGATACACACAAAATGTGCAGAGTGATGGTTCACTTACAAGATCAACTAGCTGAGATCAAGCTATGGTGTGTTTATTAGAGAAATTATTTTGGTCCTGTGTGTGGTACAATAGAAGACGGCTGTATGATTTCTGTGAGTGTGCATGTGTTGTGTTCTGGCAATGAGTGCTCGAATGAACGCAATGGATTCCAATATTAGTACATTTATTCTAAGCAAGTGCAAGCAGCTCTTAAAAATGTTAACGCAAATACAGTCATTTTGTCATGTAGTGATTTGTATTTATTGTCATTGTATGCTAGTTAGCGTGTCCTAAAACATGGTGGCAACTACCCAGAATGCAATGCGCAGTGTGTCACACCCCTGTGGACTGTTTCATTGTTTTTTTCCTTGTATGCCCTTATTTTATCTTTCCTGTTCCGTTTCTAATTATGACGTCATTGTTTAATCATTCACACCTGTCCTCGTCTTATTAGCCTGGGTATTTAAGTCTGGTTCAGTTCCTCGTTTGTTTGTCGGGTCTTAAAGTCAATTCATAAAGTCATTTAAAGTCTTTTAGTATTGTTTGTGTGTGGATTCCCTGCTGTTCCTGTTCGTTCCTGTTCCTTAGTGTGGATTATATTAATAAAGTCTATGTTCCTGATCTCCTCGTCCCTACTCCTCATTCCCGCACACAACGCTTGTGACACAGTGACGTAGATCAGGGGCGCAGATGGGATTTTTTAAATGGGGGGACCAAGCTGTCAGCAAATGATTTCAACTCAGTTATTTTGCGTAATTTAGGCTTTAACTAATGCTCATGTAGTTACTTTGCATACTTTGGGCTAATAGTTTGCACTAAAAAGCCACTGGGGGATTCTTATTTAAAATCATGGATAAACAACAATGAACAAAGGTGAACAAAGGTGAACAAAGGCCTTCCTGATCACTAGCAATGTATGATCAAACTGTTATTTGTCTATGCCTGTGCAAAAGGCGATAAAGACTGAGTGCTGCCGCATTGACTTTGATTATGAAAGACGCACATAACGTAGCGGCCGCTCCGAGCTGACGTGAGTATACGGAGCTGATAGTCTGTATTGTTAGCCGGTAGCGACCGGACTCTCTGCATAACGAGCATCAGAGACATTCATTATCATCGATCAGCCTCAGCTCGACTGTATTGTGGTGACGTGTGCGTCCTATACATATAAACCACACGCATCCACAAACCCTGTATGCATATGCTCTGCATATCTACAATTATACAGTCAACTTCTGTACGGTGATAATCATGCAGTCTATCGTAATTGAACCAACTGCGGTAACTATTGTATATCTGACAGCCTGCACGTTGCTGGGAACTATAAATGACTCACCCATGATTCAGCCTCACCTTCCCAATGTGCTCGGTTGCTGTCATTTAGGGAATGAATAGAGCTAAGGACATTCCTTTCATCTGAGTGATACCAAGAGCTCTCATTGACTTCAGTACCCAAACCTCTCTCACAGTAACCCAGCTCATCCTCACATATCTTGCCATCTAGACAACGTCTTCTCTCACTATCATTGATCATCTCATCTTCTGATCAATAAAGTTGGTTGAATTGATCCTTGCTTCTGACTTCTGAGTGTTCTGACCGACACCCCCTGCTCGCTACGATAACTTACTAGCCCTAAAAATTCAGGTAGCCCTCTGCTACATAAAAGTGGTCCTTCGAGCCAGGTCGTAGTTGTGCTGGGAGCATGCAATGGAGTGATGAAGCATCGTAGGCCCCCTCCACTCAGCCCAAACGTCAGTTGCGACAGCCATCCTATTTAAAGGATTTTGAGGTCAGTGCAGTGCGACTGAAGGTCCGTGGCCCATCACGTGCCAGCATAGCACCACACCCGCCTAGAGAGGATGATCGGGGCTTGCAGCCTCATGTGAGCTGGGGCAGACCCATCGAAGCACGTGACGATTATTTACCAAGTTTGGAGGACAGCTATGATGACACAAACCTAAGCTGGCAACGTACTCCAACGCCCTTTACTGGAGAGGGAGCCGAGCCAAGCTGGCTACACCAAGACAGCATGCAGTACAGTTCCGCCTCACCTTATGACACTAGAAGCGAATCGCTTGAGCTATCAGGCTCAGCTAGAGTGGAAGGAGCAGTGCAGCGTGATCAGGTCCTAGAGCCCTGGCCAATGCCTCCCCTTCTATTACCAGAAGATTCATTAGTGCCAGAGGTAGAGGAGGGTGAAGTGGAACTTCCTCCCCCGCCTTGGCCTTCCTCCAACTACCCTCCAAAGTCGGCAGTCGTTGAAGAGCAGCGAGTGGTCATCATCATAGACCGAATGATGAGCGAGTTACAGCTCATGAGGGACAGTATGACATTCAGCATCACTGCCCACACTCGTCCACATTCAACCCCTCGAAACCTGAACCCCCCTTAGCCTAGTCGAGGTCTTGGACAGGAGGACGGGTCTCCAACTGCGAAGCAAACACCATGTTCGCCCATCTCATGTATGCAGCCCAGAACGTATAACACAGATGTGGGGTACCTAACCCAGCACTCAGCTACATCTAATATAAGCCGACCACATCCCACCCGAGATAGACAGTTCTCACCAGTATCCGTGACTCAGGGCAGAGGAGAGTATAGGGGGCCTGTGCCGAAAATTCCTTTGTTTGTCTGTAACGACCCAATGGAGTTCTCTCAGCTGAAACTAGCTCTGTCGAACCTGCTACCTGTGGATGCTCCAGAGCTTTTCAAGTATCAGATTCTGGTGGATCATGTGAAACTTGAAGATGCCTGTCTCATTGCCGACTCTTTCATTAACTCACCTAGGCCATACACGGACACTATGGCGGCCTTGACCGAGAAGTTTGGCCAGCCACACCATGTAGCCTTGAAGCGGATTGCTGCAGTGATGGATTCGCCTGAGATTAAGAGAGGAGATTTAGCAGCCTTTGAGAGATTCTCTCTGCACGTACAGTTACTTGTAGGTATGCTACAGACGCTAGAACCAGATGGAGAGGTCGAGCTGAAATGCAGCTCGCATGTGGCCCGTCTCCTCACTAAGCTCCCAATCAAAATGAGAGCAAAGTGAAACCATACTGTCCGTATTGCGAGGGTACAGAGCACTTTCTCAATAAGTGTCCTGCAATTCAGAAACTCACCCTAGAGGAGGTCATAGAGTGGATTAAGGTCAACAAAAGGTGCTGGAGATGCGGGAGAGCACATCAAGCAGCTCAATGTGACCTCAAGAAGCTCTGTGATGTGTGCCAAGGGAAGCATCTAAGAGTACTGCATGGTGTTAATGCACGCCCCAAGGCTGAGCAACCAAAAGCTGAACACTGTCTGGAGAGCCCCAGCACGGAAGTTCTCTACCTAGACAGACCATCGTCCCACTCTCATGTTCTGTTAAAAGTCGTCAGAGTTCTCCTGCGAAACAGGGACAGGACACTAGACACTTATGCGATTTTAGATGATGGATCAGAGCGGACGATGCTCCTCCCCGAGGGAACTGAGAAACTGGGCCTGCACAAGAAGCCTGAGGATCTCGCTCTCCGCACAATTCAACAGGAAGTGCAAACTCTGAAGGGAGCTGCTGTCTCATTCAAAATTTTATCCCCATCTAATCCCAAGAGAATCTTCCGGATAGCAGAGGCCTTTACCTCACAACGTTTGGGTCTAGCAGACCACTCTTACCCTATCGCCAATCTGAAGAGGAGGTACAAGCACCTGGCAGACCTCCCCCTCGACTCCTTTGTACAAGTCAAGCCGCTCGTGCTGATTGGTGCAGATTACCTCCATCTACTTACCCCGGTCGAACCGGTGAGACTGGGACCTCCTGGAGGACCAGCGGCCATTCGCACAAGGCTGGGATGGACGCTTCAAGGTCCTGTGCATTTTACCCAGTGGGCCCCCAGCATCCAGCAGTGTCTCTTCACAAGTGTCTCATCTCAGCTGACAGAGCTGATGCAAAACGTGGAGAAGCTCTAGAAGATGGACGTCCTACTATATCAGAGTAGTAAACTGGCAGTGCGGTCAAAGCAGGATAAAGAAGCGCTGGAGCTTCTGGAGGCCAGGACGAGGCGAGTACAAGTCGTAGGCATCCTTAGATATGCCACGCCCCTACTACGGAAGCAAGGCGTACCCCCACTCAGAGCTCCCAAAGAAGCTGTCCTACCTAGTCTCAGGAGTCTAGAGAGACGCTTGGCCCGAGACCCTCTACGAGCTGACGAGTACTGTGCAGCGATTCGGAAGTTGGTGGTCACCGTGCTGTGCCACCTTTGCCCTCAAGAGGCATGCGAGAGAGCATGGCGGACCAGGAGCAGGAATCCAGCATTCGGTGGAGCGCTGTTTTTATGTGGATAACTGCCTCCAGAGTGTGCACACCGCGGAGGAGGCCAAAGAACTGGTGGACCGGCTCCGGGTAGTACCAGCTTGTGGAGGGTTAGACAGCTTAGACAGTGGGCCTGCAACATACCATATGTACTAAGACATCTACCTGCAGAGGCGAGGTCCGACAGTATGGAGAGATGGCTTTCTCATGATAAATCTGGTCTGTCGGAACCAGCCCTCGGTCTCAGTTGGCACTGGGGATCAGACACCTTAAGCTGCAAGAGTCGGTCTCTGGCATATGGGGCACTGACGATGAGAAATGTATATAAGGTGATGGCCCGACAATATGATCCCTTGGGATTCATTGCACCGTTCACAACGCGTGCCCAGCTTATTGTCCAGAGCATGTGGGACAAACCTCGTGACTGGGATGACCCGTGTATCCCTCAAGACCTGCAGAAGGCATGGATGGAATGGGAATCTGAGTTACACTTGCTACCACGTATCTCCGTACCCCGACCCTATGCTCCAGCACTTACTGAACAGATGGTTGCGTCCCGACAAATCCACGTCTTCAGCGACGCCTCCGAATGAGTTTCATGGCTCAGTCTCCTACCTCAGAACCGAAGATGTCCTGGGACGAGTCTACCTAGCATTTCTGGCAGCTAGGTCCAGGGTAGCCCCCCGACGGCAACATTCCATTCCCCACCTTGAACTTTGCGCTGCTCAGTTGGCCAAGACGATCGAAAGAGAGCTGACTGTAAAGACACATAAGACAATCCTTTGGAGTGACTCGACGACAGTGTTAACCTGGTTGCAGTCTGAGTCATGTCGCTTCAAGGTCTTCGTGGGCACTCGTGTAGCGGGGATGCAGGAGCTTACGGCAGAGAGTACCTGGCACTATGTTGACTCCGCACAGAACCCAGCAGATGATGTTACTCATGGGAAGACCTTGGCAGACTTAGCCCTACCTAATCGCTGGAGCCAAGGGCCATCTTTCCTCCTCAAGGGATCTGCTGAGTGGCCATCCTCACCTGGAGCATACCCAGAGCAGGATACCACAGAGTACAAGAAGACGGCTTCATGTGGAGTGATGTCACGAGCAGACAGACAGGAGGCTCATGGAGGGCAGCCAAACCCATCCTGGAAGAGTATGGTCGAGACCGTAACGCAGGAGATGCATGGGGCGGCGGGCCAAGATGAGTCCTTGACTGCGGCGGACTATCGGCAGGCAGAGATGACAATCTTTCAGAGAGTCCAATCTGAATGCTTTCCAGAAGAGTTGCGTCAGCTTAAAGCCGGAAAGGCTGTACTTCAAAGTAGTTGCCTCCTCACCCTATCCCCGGAGCTGGACTCTGACGAGGGAATTATACGGGTAGGAGGGAGGCTCCGCCTACAGAATGGTTAGACCCAGCCTTTAAGCATCCCATTGTCCTGGACCCCTCGCATCCCGCGACAAAACTCCTTATTCAGGACTATGATGCTCGCCTCTGTCACCCGGGCCCTGAACGCGTATTTGCCGAGATGCGCCGGACCTTTTGGATCCTCCGTGGAAGGGAGGCCATACGGAGGTTGCAACATCAATGTCAGGAGTGCCGGCAATGGAGATCTAAGCCGTTGGTCCCAAAGACGGCAGATCTACTCGTGGCCCGTCTGCGCCTATACAAGCCGGCATTCTGCTCCACCGGTGTTGATTGCTTCAGACCCTTTCAGGTGAAGCTAGGACAATGCTTAGAAAAAAGATGGGGCATTATCTATAAATGTCTTACTACTCGAGCGGTGCACCTCGACATCCTGCACGCTATGGATTCTGACTCCTTCTTGATGAGCCTCAGACGGTTCATTGCCCGCCTGGGGAGTATAGCAGAACTCTATTCGGACCAGGGTACGAACTTTAGAGGAGGTTTGAAAGAGCTCAGTGAATGGTTCAACAGCATGTCCTCTGACCTCAAACAACTCCTAGCCAAGCAGAAGATTGATTTTTTCCCGCTTTAATCCCCCAGCTGCTCCCCACTTCGGGGGTACGTGGGAGTGGGAGATCAAGTCTGTTAAGACGGCGCTGTACACTGTCCAACCTGTCTCTGAAGAAGTATTGCATACGGTTCTGCTAGAGGTTGAGGCTATACTTAATTAAAAACCACTGGGTTACTCCTCCTCCAGTGTTGCCAGCTTGGATGCTGTAACTCCAAATGTCCTCTTGATGGGGCGGCTGGATGGAGTGCTCCCTCCAGTGGTGTACCCTAAAAGTGAGGGACTGAGCCGGCGAAGATGGCGGCACTGCCAAGTCCTAGCAGATCACTTCTGGGCGAGATTCATTAGGTGCTATCTGCCAACTCTTCAATGTCGACAAAAGTGGCGCGGGGCACCAGCTGATCTGACGGTAGGGTCTGCTGATGGACCTACAGTTTCCACGGGCACTCTGGCCCGTTGGCAGAGT
Organism: Labeo catla; assembly: GCA_012976165.1. NCBI lineage: Eukaryota > Metazoa > Chordata > Actinopteri > Cypriniformes > Cyprinidae > Labeo > Labeo catla. The sequence goes on from VONZ01003540.1 coordinate 13,834, forward strand.
GGTTAAAGTACATCCAAGTGCGGATGGGCATGTCCGATCTGTCGCTGTACAAATTAAGGACAAAGTCTACACTCGGCCCATTGCTCGGCTTATTGCTCGTCCAGTCATACCAGATGTGGAGGAGAATGAGATATGCCCATCAACGTCTCCAGATTAAGAATTAGCCTTTTACAAGAGCAAATTGCAAGCAATTTGGGGGAGGCTGTGCAAAAGGCGATAAAGACTGAGCGCTGCCGCATTGACTTTGATTATGAAAGACGCACATAAAGTAGTGGTCGCTCCGAGCTGACGTGAGTATACGGAGCTTATAGTCTGTACTGGTAGCCGGTAGCGACCGGACTCTCTGCATAGCGAGCATCAGAGACATTCATTATCATCGATCAGCCTCAGCTCGACTGTATTGTGGTGACGTGTGCGTCCTATACATATAAACCACACGCATCCACAAACCCTGTACGCATATGCTCTCCATATCTACAATTATACAGTCAACTTCTGTACGCTGATAATCATCCAGTCTATCGTGATTGAACCAACTGCGGTAACGATTGTATATCTGACAGCCTGCATGTTTGATTCCTGCTGGGAACTATATATGACTCGCCCATGATTCAGCCTCACCTTCCCAGTGTGCTCGGCTGCTGTCATTTAGGGACTGAATAGAGCTAAGGACGTTCCTTTCATCTGAGTGATACCAAGAGCTCTCATTGACTTCAGTACCCAAACCTCTTTCACAGTAACCCAGCTCATCCTCACATATCCTGCCATCTAGACAACATCTCAAGTTTATGTAAAGGCTGTCTTCTCTCACTACCATTGATCATCTCATCTTCTGATCAATAAAGTTGGTTGAATTGATCCTTGCTTCTGACTTCTGAGTGTTCTGACCGACACCCCCTGCTCACTACGATAACTTACTAGCCCTAGGGTGACAACCCGTCCCACGTAGCGTGTGCGCGCACAGCGTTTGAAGCCCAATTCATGCGTCCCGCAAATTGAGACCGTGTCACGCATAATCAATGCTTGCTCAAAAAAAAAAGTTGGTCACTCTATATCCTCGAGCCCCAGGCAGCCAAACGAACATTACTTGACAGTTCAGCACGCTACTGTTGCCACACCCACCCCTCACTTGAACTGCTGACTAGGTTGTTGTCAACTTTTTCGTTGTTGTCATGACAGCGCTCTCACGTGCATACCAGACACACTGGGAAGGAACTTTTAGATGCGCGCTTTCCAATTCAAAAAATGGAGAAAGAGACTGAGTCTGAGGCACCGCCATCATCAATTAAAAAGAGAAGGTGTGGGTACAAGAAAGACTGGGAAAATGAATATTTGTGGCTGAAAGGTGTTGAGGGGGATACCGAGAGGGCTTTTTGTGACCTTTGCAAAACGTCCTTCTCAATCGGACATGGAGGGGAATATGATGTCAAACGACACAGACTCACGGAGACTCACAAGAAACGTGTCCAACAGAAAGAGACATCCAAATCTATGGATGCTTTTCTCCGACCTAAAAACGACTTTCTAGCTGACAAAGTGACTGCTGCAGAGGTGACGAGTGTGTATCACACTGTCCAACACGCTACATCATATCGAGCAGGAGATTGTGGCACAAAGCTAGCCCCGACGATTTATCCGGACTCGGACATTGCCAAGAGGATGGCCTGTGGTCGGACAAAGGCAGAAGCCATTGTCACGGATGTGCTTGCTCCCGCCTCCGTCGAAGATTGCTTGAAAGTCCTCAGAAGACCACTGAATGAGCAACGAGAGGCAACAACCAAAAATAAAGTTAAAGTTATGTTCATGGATGTAACGTTGTGTGTTAGCTATTTGTCTAATGTTAGCTAGCTAATGTTAGCTAATCATCTTATTCTACTGGTATGTTAAAAGTCAACTTTTCCTTCAGTTCACTGAAATTGCATCAGAAGCTAACGTTAGCTAACATAATGCTGCTCATCCGTGCCTTTGTGAAACCAGGCTCTGTGTATCCTTACATGAGCAACTTGTGAGCAACATTTTACTATGCGTTATCTCCCAAACTAAACAAGCAAAAGCAACTATAATTTTTGAAAAGGTATAAATATTTCTATAGATAATATTTATATAAAATCAATAATGATCAAAACAGTAAAGCAGTATCTTGTATTTTTTATAATAATCTGTTTTTAGAGAATCTCTTTTAAGTTCATTCCATCTGTGTGTGTGTCTCCACAGCCCACACACCATTCTTCTCAGTGGCTTCAGATGCCTCCAATCATGGGACCACCAAGCTCTTCCCACTGTCAGTGCGTTACTGGACGCCAGACTTGGGAGTACAGACGAAGGTCCTTGATTTCTATGATGACAGTGATGAAACATCTGCCGCGATCCACAACCAGATAGTCACCAAGCTGGAGGAAAATGGACTGGAACTAGACATGATATCTGCGTATTCTGCTGACAATGCTAGTCTGAATTACGGGAGATACAACTCTGTCTTCCAGAAACTGAAAGAGAACAACAATTGCATTTTGAAGGCAAACTGTGTGGCCCACATCGTTCACAACAGTGCAAAACACGCAGGAGATCGGCTAAATATCGACATAGAAAATGTTGTCAACAAGACCTTTAGCCACTTCTCCTCATCTGCCAAACGCATTGAGGAACTTAAGTCAATTCACACCTTTGTGGAGATAGAGTACCAGTCCCTGCTTAGACATGTGCCCACAAGATGGCTGAGCTTGTGGCCTGCAGTGAAGAGGCTTCATGACAGCTGGGCTCCTATCAAGACCTACTTTCTCTCATTGGGAGAGGACCAGTGCCCAAAGTCACTATGGCAGCTGTTCAAGGATGACCAGGATGGTGAGGGCAACCCCCTTGATCTACAGGTAATTAATTTTAATTGCACTCAACTTTATATTATTACATGAAACAGGGATTAGTGAAATGATGATAGTGTAAACAGTGCCAGCACACAGGATCATTGACTCTCCTTACTTCTTGTAGGTTTACCTGTCCTTCCTCAGCAATGCGCTGAAGATTTTCCACGACACTGTGCTGGTGCTGGAGCGAGAAGATGGGACTGTCTGTGAGCTCTACGATATGATGTTCACCCTAAAAACCAAGCTACAGCAACGACAGAGTGATGGTTTCTTTGGGGCCCAGACGGGTGTACTCCTCCAGCAGTTTCCAGACAGACAGGCAGCTGTGCTCAGAGAGGACATGTGCAACTTCTACCAGTCCTCTCTCACCTACCTGGAGCAGCGCTATGACTTCTCAGACTCCAACTACCAGAAGAAAGTGGCTAGCCTGGCACTAAAGAAGAGCCCATTCAACTTCTCCCATCTCTGTGAAGCTGTAGAGGTCCTGCAGCTAAGCAAGAAGTTGGACATGGATTGCGCTATATGATGAGTATTGTGTCGTTCTGCCACACCAACAGGCCATCGTGCAGTCTGGAGCTACAGTCGTGGAGAAGTGGGCCACCTTACTCAAGCACACACACACACACCAAACATGACAGCATTAGCTTCTTTCCTTTTGAGTGTACCAATCACCAATGCTTCAGTGGAGAGGGTCTTTTCACTGATGACAGGATGCTGGACGGACACAAGGAACAGATGTTCGGTAAACCTCATCAAGTCAGAAATCCAGGTGAAGAGCAACTTCACATTCAGTTGCAAGGACTTCTACACTTATGTAGTGAAAGAGAAGGTTCTCCTCAATGCTGTACGATCCAACAAGAAATACAAGTTCAAGAAGAAACCTGAAGGTAAGAAACCTAGTTATGTAAGACCCCATTTGTCTAAGATGAAGTTTGATTTATTTTGAACATTGGTGGACTGTCCACAGGGGTGCAAATGTGTCACTTTTAGGAAACAGTAGCTTTTTAGATCAAAATATGTCATTATTTTGCATAGGATTGTATCTTGGCACCTTTTTGTATTGTTGTCACCTTGTGATGGTGATGGGTTTGCACTCCTCTGTCTATACTGGAAAACCATTTGGAAGCTTATCATAAAAATGAATGTTGCTTTAATTCTGTCTCTTATCTTTCTTCCTTATTTGATTCAGATGCTGGTGAAAAGGTTTGAGTCCTAAAGGTGTCCCCAGAACACTGAACAGTTTTTTTTCCTTCTCCTGCCTTTACTAACATGCAAGTTCACCATCCTTCCTCCCCCTTCTCGTTCTGTGAACCTCTGGAGTTGTGAGTTAAGACTTTTTTTTTTTCCAACTGTTCCTGTGGTGTTGAGCAACTACAATTCCTGTTAATCCTACATTTTATATTCTAATTTATTTAAAGTGAATAAATTGTAATGAAAAATAAATAAAATTAAATAGCTAAAGTAAATCGTAAGTGGAAGTGCATCTGTCAATTCATTGAATGTTCAAAATATTATGAATCTTTATTTAGAAAAAAATACACATTGGTTGGCCTATTCATGAGCATACATCAGCAATTACACATGTTTAGGGGAATAGGGCATTATTAATATACCATTTAAGGTGGTATGTGCTAGAAATGGGTAAACCACTATCAGTGAGTCTGCCCGTGGGGTGGGGGCACCGCCGCGCCAGGCAGTGTCCCACATTGTCCCTCAGAAACATACCCCTTGTCCCCCCTTGGGCTTATTAGCAGGTGGTCACCCTAACTAGCCCTAAAAATTCAGGTAGCCCTCTGCTACAATGCCACAATCAGAATTCACTGATCACATAAAGAGAGGCGCATTCAGTGCGATCGCTTCGGATGTAGAGCCCATGGTTTATACCACTAATGCGTGCAGCTCGCAGCAAAAATGACTCGAATATTGAGGAAACGATGGCGGACGGAGGAATTTAGTTTTCAAGCTAAAGTAAAGTAAAAAAAAAAATGCTTCTCAAACAGAGAAGGTGAACATCCCACTAAACATTGGACGTCGGATAGACGTGCAGATCATGTCTATATTGGGTCCGTCGGTCCATGACCAATTATGGACATCTATTCGACGTCCAAACTAGGTCCACTATTTGGACGTCTATCCATTACCCAACTTGGACGTCATTTGGACGTCTATGGCAGTTGCAGTAAATGTGTTTTACAAAATAGAGCCTATCAACATGATTATATATGAATACAGATTATTTATAAACAAACAAGATTTATTATCTGTATTACTATTTATTTATTTGGTAGCCCATATGTTTTTACAAAACAACCCCATCAATGGACGGAAATTGGACGTCCAAAAATGACATGGAAAAGACGTCAGTACGACGTCACATTGCGCAGTGGGATGTTGGTATTCTTGTGGAAAAATAAACATGCAAGCATTGTCACCAACAGAGTTTCACTTTTCTTTTTGTTTTCATTTTGAAAAGCTGTCATTTACCTCACGTTACGTTAAGGAGGCTTTCTTTTCATTTTATTTGATTCCTCAGTGTTTGCTAAACATTCTGTAATTCATTAGTCTGTATAGGCTAATACAGCACGTGTGCCATGCTTCATCTTATTCGTTTTGTAGCCTGTTTTATTATTGTTATGCTTTTAAGGTGCATATTTGTTTTTAGATTATCATTTTACTACCTTCTAATAACATTGGAGAGTTAAGAATTGATACACAGTATATACAACTCAAAATGAAATGGTATGATAGGAACGTAGATCTTTATATTATTCTTATAGTTTGCCTAGTTACAAACAAAAAACTAAACTGGGCAACAGACTGCGACTAAATGGTTGCATGTTTTTTGTGCCACGGCAAAGTTTCCCAAGATCTAATTTATTGGTGCCATTTCTGTTGAGTGTAAACAAAACAGCACTAGTTTGAAACGCGACGCAGGGATCGTTTATCAGTTCAGCTCGGTCCAACAGCCAGTGCAATGCGATGCGCTGCAAGACCGAATGAGAAGCGTTTGAATTAGCTAATTTATTCTGTTACGTGATGTAGTCTTCAGACCATCATATGAGTATGTTGACCTCAAGTTGTTTCTGATTTATTTTGTTGCATGATGTTGTCTTCAGACGATCATATGAGTATGTTGACCTCAAGTCATCTTTGATTTATTGTTACATGATGTTGTTTTCAGACCATCATATGAGTATGTTGATCTCAAGTCGTCTCTGATTTAGTTGTCACTCAAGTCATCTTTAATTTATT
>VONZ01003541.1:0-19945 GCA_012976165.1 Labeo catla
TATATATATATATATATATATATATATAATTTTTTAACATTCACTATAATAACCCTGGTTCATTTTAGTTCCCAATGCATTAACTAATGGTAACAGATACAACTTTAGATGTTTAAAATCTTGTAGTAAATATTGGGATTATCATTAGCTAAGATTAATAAATGCTGTTGTTCATGTTAATGAAAGCGAATGAATGAAAGCGTACTGTGAAGTGTTGCATTTGCGTTTCACGTTCTCTGCCGCCTATGGGCGCAGATCTGCTATTATTTGTGACGCGTCGGTTGCGTCGCGCTGCCTTACAAAGTACCAGCCCACAATTTCTGAGAATTTACGGTTTCCCAGACTGCTGTGCTGTTGGTCTTCACCCACACCACTGACTGATTTCGGAGGCTGAAGCGTCATGCTAGTGGAAGGTCGCATACCCACTTCAGTTCCTGAGCCCAGCACACCAACACGTGACCTTTACATCAGAGCCGAGCGCTCTTCAGCTCTCAGATCTCTCGCTCTACTCCACGAGCGTTGATTAGAGAGTGTGAGTAGGTTCATGTGCTCTGTGCGTCTGCCTCATGAAGCAGAGCGAGATGTGTGACGTCAGCGTTACTCATTGACTTAAGAGAGCGTCAGGCTTCCCTCGGTCATGCAGTCATCATCTCCTTTGATGGCCAGCGGATTCTCAACGGCCTCTTAAACTACAAGAGCAGCTCCACATTAGACGCTCGCCCTGCTGCTCGTGTGGTTTGGGCAACGTATGTGAAACCTCAGCGCTGTTGGTATCTGAATCAGACTCTGGGGATGTTGGTTTCTCTGGTTTGTTAGTGCTCTGCTGATACAATCATGCACTGATACACTGTCGCTCTTTTTCTTTGTACAGTGTTGCATCAGATGATGTTCTGCTGCTGAATGTAACATGCAAGTCTCATTAACATCTGTCAATCGTCTCGTTTTGTGTGCAGGTCAGTGACTTCCTGTCAGGACGGTCCCCGCTGACCCTTGCCCTGCGTGTGGGAGATCACATGATGTTTGTGCAGCTTCAGTTGGCGGCTCAGCCGTCTGGAGGACAGCCGTCCGTTTCCAGGGGTCCTACGGGCCCCAACCAGATGCCAAGACAGGCCGTCAGCAGTGAAAATCCCTCAGACCTGCAGCCCAGGGAACAGGATGTCTTTAAGAGCCACTCTGCCCCACCCTCATCTCATGTTCACCACGCCCACAGTGTGCGAAGCTCCGCCCCTGCTCCTCACTCTCAACATGTTTGCCACTCCCACAGTACTCAAAGCCCCACCCCTCCTCCTCGCATTCAGGTGAGACACGACTGTGGAGCTGCTCCAGTCTTTCCTGTCAAACTATTTGATTCGTTTTATTTTATAAAATCCTAATGCAAAAATAGTGGTCTCATAACAGTATAAAGTCAGTAAACATTGAACATTTTGCAGTAATTGTGCTGAATTCAACAAGCTATAACATCTCAAAAAAAAAAAAAGCAAACGTTATTTCTGCAAAATGCATAAAATTATATCTGAGATGGATAATTATAAGTTCATCTGTCCTTAAAAGCAGAGACATTAGAGAAAGGAGCTTTAGAGAGTTTACAACTCAAATAATGTGGCTTGTTGAGTAAAAACAAAGAAAGCACATATACCAGCTTCACATTTGTGCTATAAAAGTTACTTTTGAGCAGCTCCAGTATTAAAGAGACAATTGCAAGGTTAAACTAAAACTAAAACCAGAAAAGATTTACTTGAAAGAAACAAACTGAACTGAAATGAATTAGAATATTAAAAAAAAAAAAAAACATATTTAATTTCAATATTTCTCATTAATTTAGTTAAAAAATATTTTTGTACTAATTAATTTAGTACAAAAATAAAAAACAGAAAGTAGAACTATAAAAATTATAGCATTTCAGTGGTGCTAAAATGAATCTGTTAGTGCTAAAATAACTCAAACCTAATAAACAAAATTATAGATGTTTTAAAAAATAATGTAAAAGACAAAAAATAACTAAAATTGAATTGAAGTTAAAACAATGACTATAAAAAATAAAATGTAATTTATAGTAACACAGACTATAATAGTATATTAATGATACTAAACGAACACAGGAGAGTTGACCTGTTGTGATGTGTGCTTTTTGGTTTTTTTTCAGTCTGAAGACAGCACTCAGAGCTCCAGACAGCGATGCAAACCCGGCGCCGTCATCGAGAGCCTGGTGAACCACGCGCCAGGAGTTTTCTCAGGAACTTTCTCAGGTAATGCATCGCTTCATCATGACAATTACAGCAGTCAGAACAAGCGACTCGTCTCGAACTCATGGTGACCTCTTCTCTCCTCAGGTACTTTACACCCCAACTGTCAGGACAGCAGCGGGCGTCCTCGCCGGGACGTCAACACCATCCTCCAGATCCTCAACGACCTCTTGAGCGCCACGCGGCATTACCAGGGATCTCCTCCGACGCTGGCGCACCTCCGCTGCCCTCCGGCCTCGCCCTGCTCACCTCCACCCTCACCTACCTCAGACCGCCAACAGCCGCACACACACCTGCGCAGGCCCTCCGGTGAGTGTGTGTGTGTGTGTGTGTGTGTGTGTTGATCATCAGACATGACTCAGAGCTGCTCCAGCTAGTGACACAATATAACACGACCTCACTGCTGAAATACAACACAGTGAGACAGACGTCCTTCTGCTCAAGGAGGCTTTCCCGAACTGAGGTTCATGAGCTGATAAAAAGATAATTATTTAATCATGAAAATCGGTGATGCGCTGAAATTTCAACAACCAACAATATTAATTCACATTAAATCACTAAACATTATTTGTAGAATCCAGTAATCACAATGAGCTTTGATATGTGAACAAATTAGGACTGGGTAACGATAATTATTGCAAAATATATATTGCGTCGATAAACACTAACAGGAGTTTGCTAGATGTTATTAATGTAGACCTGTATTAAATGCATTGAAGGAAGAGTAGTGGAATATAATTGCAGTATTTTTGTGATTAATTTATACTAAATGTATTTGGACTACTGTTTTTCATACACATACATCGAAACCATATTAGTTTTTTAACCATGGTATTGAGGTGCTATATTTGTGGGTTTAACTGATTATCAGGGTGTAAATGTATACTACTATGAAAGACCAATTTGTTAATTAAAAAAAAAAAACAACCCTCAAAGAGTCAGACATAACATAAGAGCACTGTAAATGTGAATGTGTTAATTAATAATTAATAATAACTTATAATATTACATATAACTTCTAACTAATATTATAATCTCGGGGGATTCAGGAAAATGTTGTTTCAAAGGTGTTTGGCTTCTAAAAATGTTTGGGAATAAAATCAGAAATTTTGATTTTATAGGAACAATGTTCTTTTTTTTTTTTTTTTGGTCCCCATGAGGAAATGAGCTCGTAAATCATACTGAATTGTTTTGAAAAGGCAAAATTGCAGAAGTTTTGTGTGAGGATTGTGTTTAGGGTTAGAGGATGGAATCTACCGTTAGTACAGTATGAAAATCGGTCAATGTAGAGTCCTCAAAAAGCAAAAAACCCAACCTGCGTGTGTGTGTGATCTGTGGTGAGAATTCATTGAGTTGCTATAGACTGATCTGTTCATGGAGGAAGAGGAAGTCATACATTCTGACTCAGAGTCTTTTCTAACTTTACACACTTCTCATTTTCTCCTGATTCATTGCTCAGTGTGCGTTTGCTCATTTGTGTCTCGTTCTGTAAAATTCAGCACATCGGATCAGATTTACTGCAAACACACACACACACACACACACACACACTGCTTTATCAAAGCCAAAATCACACATCCGAAATCGGTTTAAAAGAGCTGCTGTGAATAATTATGCATTCATGCATCCGTAAACAAATGTACTAAATAGTTTATCTATTGTGATTATTATGAAGTGTTTAATATTAGTGAAAATAGTGACCGTATTTATTCCGGCAGTGCTCTATACAAGACTGATTGTTAAAATCTGATTATCTCACTAATAATGGCATGTTATAATGTCGTTTTAGCACAGTACAGCTCGTCATGTGCATTCAGCCGTGGCTCTGCTCCGTTTCTGATGTGTCTCCTGTCTGAGCTCTGAATGAGACGTGAGCTCTCAGAGGTCATCTGTGGGGTCACGCCGTGCTCTGGGCTTTCAGAGGGTCACGACCCCGTTAGTGAACATTAACCAGCCACCGCTGACCTTACACACACTCTTATCTCGACTCACATCTTTCCAGCATACTGGCTGCATAAATTATTCAGCTTTGCTCAGGCACACTCGGGCCCTCAGGGGCCTCCAGGAGCCCCACAGCACCTTGTCCCTGTGTGTGTGTGTGTGTGTGTGTGCTTAGTGGAAACATGCTGATGAAGCATGAATGATTCATGGGTCAGCAGCTCTGGAAAGAACAGAGCACGACTCCTGGAGGAAGTGCAGGTTTACACGGGAATCTCGTGAACGTGTGGCTCATCTTTCACCACAATCACACCAGCTTTGCATAAAGTCAATTAGGCCTGCACGCATAATAAATGTGTGTGTAGAAATGTATATAATTAATATCAAATAAATCAATAGTTAACCTGTAATAACCATTTTCTGATCTCGCTGGTCTTTTGTTTGTTGCGTATGGTCTGAATCCGTGTCTCTGTGTCTCTGTCAGGTGAGCGTCTGCGTCAGACGGAGAATAAAGCCACGCGCTGTAAGGTGGAGCAGCTCCAGCTCTTGCTGCAGCAGCGGCGTCTGCGTCGGAAGGCCCGGAGGGACACGCGCGGCCCGTATCACTGGCTCGCCCAACGCAAGAGCGCACGCAGCCACAGCGACAGCAGCCTGTCCAGCGACGGCTCCCTGGACCTGGACTACGAGGAGCCGGTCTGGAAACCCGACGTCCCGTCAGACATGAACGCGGAGTTTGTCGTGGCCTGAGCCGCAGTTTGACGCACGGCTGGATGAAAACGTGACACAACATGGGCATTAACGGCCGACTGTGAAACACGCAGACGGTTTGGATTCAGTCCCTCAGGAGACGCTTTATGGCGTTCACGTTCGGTTTGCAGTGATTCTCAGTTCACTTCATGGATGTTACGAAAAGCAGGATGTAGCATTTTCACGTCAGGTGTTCAACTGCGGTTACATGATGTTTTGCACAGTTCATTTCTTTTGAGCATTATAATATTTTTGATACGCATTTTAAAGGACAGTACTTCAATCTGAGATCAGACTGGTTATTCAGCCTTTATGAATCCTGGAATTGAGCGAATCTCATGAAAACAGTTCATATTTCACCCCAAAATCAAAAGAAAACATTTTTTTTGATATAAAGAAAATTACTGAAATGTTTCCTTATTTATACATTTGTCTACATAAAGTAAAAAAAACAGATGTAATTTTTTTTGCAATTGTTCTAAAAATAGGCTTTATTTCTTCATGAAAAACTGTACATTAGTTTTAAGCGATTAATCGAATCCAAAATAAAGGTTTTTGTGTACATAATGTGTTTGCTGTGTATATTATGTGTATATATAAATAAACACACATGCATGTATATATTTAAGAAAAATGTTGTTTATATTAAAAATATTTAAATATAATATCAATTATATGAATATAAATACATTTACATGTTAATAATTTTAAAATGTATACTGTATGTGTGTGCATTTATATATACATAATAAATATACATGGCATACAGATTATGTAAACAAACTTTTATTTTGGATGCAATTAATCGAGATTAGTCGTTTGATAGCACAAATATATATATATATATATATATATATATATATATATATATATATATTTATTATTACATTTATTTCTAAATATTTTTTTATAAAATATAAATTTAAAATAATGATATTTTAAATTAATTCCTGCTTTGTTATTTTGAGGGTTTTTTGTCTTTGGTTTTTCCCTTTATTATAATTTGCATAAAGTGGAAAAAAAAGCTCCACATCTTTATTTTATTATTATTATTATTATTATTTTTATTTATTTATTTATTTATTTTTTGGTAATTGTTCTAAAATAGGACTTTATTTCTTTCATTTAAATTTTAGGATGGGAAATATGGACATATTTTGTGAGATTCACTCATTCTATTTCTTGAACCACATTAACTGAATAAAGAGTCATTATTAATGCCTTTACTGCGTGGATTCTTACTGAGTTTTAATTTTTTTTTCTCTCAGGCGGTAGCCAGTGTCCATTTGTGTTTTATTGGTTTATTATTTGAAGCGATGAATCTGAACTGAACTGTTGTTTCCATCCCTGCGATGTGCAGATGTGCATGTGTTCCTCGCGGACAAAACTCTGATCCTGATGGGCAGAACATCTGCATCATACTAGCTCGTAGTGCTGATTTGGTTCTACTGGGCGTCTTGAGGAGGAAGACGTTTACTGTGATTTGTTCAGTGGCCTTGGCCCAATCTGTAGGGAGCAGTGACGCGTAATTCCCTGAACTCTCCGATGGACGTGTGTTTCCTGTTCTTGACAGAATGTGGAATGGCGATCTCTTTCAGTTCTTGATCTGATCTCATGAGTGATTGGCCGTCGTCTTCTTTCCACACTGGATCAGCTGACCTGTGGTTTCATAGAGCTCCTCCACGTCTGTCGTTTGTCTTTTGCAGCACAAAAATCCTCTTGTTCTTGCATCTCATCTCTCAGGACGCTTGGCATGAAACGGGACTTCAGTTTGTGTTCACAAAGATTTGGTTACGGGTCGGTTGCAGTAGTTTTTTAATTGTAATGGTCTGTCATTGAAGGCGTTTCAGGAAGCGTGTAACAGTATACCACTGTATTAATTTATAAACTCATCTGGTTGCATGAAGCACATTCTGTGCTTTGGTTTCAATCACTTTTCTTTCTTTCTCTCTGCGTTTGTGTGTTTTGTCCCAGTGCCAAACTATAGTGTTCAAGATGAAGATGTTTTTTCATAAGCAATAGAATTAGTGTGGCTTGCAGTTTAGTTTTTATTTCTTTTAGATAATAGTAAGATGAAGAAATGTTTGCTGTTTGTTGAGTGTTTTCCCTCTGATATTAACAGTTCAGGACAAACATGTAAATGTATCATCACCTCAGACCGTCTGAGATTAGGATGACTTGTTTGTTCATCACATTTGTAGAAATGTGTCATTGCATCAGTGTCTCACCAATTGGATCCTCTGCAGTGAATGGGTGCCGTCAGAATGAGAGGTTGAAAACGTGCAACAACAATATTTATATTTATTCAGCAGATGCTGTTATTCAAACTGACTTACAAAAGAGGAACAAAAGCAGTTAGTCACCGAGTCTAGTCTTCGTGTTAAGCGTTATGTAAGCGTTAGTTAATCTGGTTTACTGTGGTCTGGTCTAGCCGGCGGTGAGTCATGTGACGCTGCTGATGTTGAGTGTGTGTTTTTATCACAGGTGTGTCATTGAGACGTTGAGTCAGTCAGTCACAGGTGTGTTTGTCAGCCGTTGGTTTGATCTCGGTGGTTTCACACTGTGTTGGTTGGTAAAGCAGGATCTGAAACATTAAACCCTGAGTCTGACATTTGCAAACACCACACGCAAAAACAACAGTGTGTCGCTTTAAATTACTGTTCTTATAGTGTCATTAATAGACTGTTACAGGTTTTGGTAATGTTTGAAATTGGTTCAGTTCTTAAAATAAAAAAAAAAATCTTTTTTTTATACGTTGCTGGAAATTTAAATTTACAAATAGTTTGTTGTGTTTTTGTCAGTTTTTATATGTTTCTTTTTATAATGTTTATATTACTTTTTTTATTATTATTATTGTAAATATTTCATAATTATTTATTATTATCATTATTTATTTAGTATTTCAACTTGAATCAATCCAAAAAAAAATGTTGCATTGGAAACTAGCTGTAAAAAAAAGTTTTTTTTTTTTATTTCAGTTAACTTTTAAATAAGTTCAGTAGCAGAGATGTTTTTGTTATGGTTTTAATTTTTAAGAATAAAAACCCTGCTTCGAGACACAATGTAGGTTAACAGACAAACACGAAAACCTTCAGAGCACAAACCGTCAGATCTGTCTGTAATTGTGGATGAACATGGATTTACTCCAGACTTTAGTCATGAAACTCAAGTGTTTCCTCATATGGTAAGTGAAGGGATGTTTTAAAATCTTCTTAATATTGTTTGTCAAACAAAATGTCATATGAGTGACATTTATTTCATATGAGTTTCAAATTGTGAGATCTCTTTCTCTTTCAGGAATAAACAAATAAACATTGTGGGAGAAATGGAGAATTTCTGCAGACTGATCTGAAATTAAGTTGTCGCTCAAGAGGAACTGAATGCTGGATTGTAGGTATTGAACAACTTTACTAAAATATATGAAGAGTTCAGATGCAAAACCAGCTAAAAGCCATCTCGGTCAAAGTGAGATAATGATAGTGAGTGAATGCTCCTGGCACATATTATACGTCCATCAAATACTTTTATACTCGCTAAATTCCAGCCTCAGCCCAATCAGAAGTACCAGTACTTACACAGAAACCTATACAAAGTAGCCAGAAAGAAATGCTCATTTTAAAGAAAGACGTCGGATTTAGAGGTTTTTACATCTGAACTCTTCATATGTTAAAATCTGTGTTAAATGAGTTTTCTTGCTGTAACTTTAGTAACAAGTGTTAGATCTGGGGCCAGTTGTGTAAAATATAGCCTCTATGTTAAGACAGTGTCAACTAGCAGTTAACCAAAGGGTAATCGGTCATATTTTTTGCAATTAACTTAAACTAATCTACATTTTTCTGTAACTGAATTTAAAACATTATTACCAGTAACTAACTTTTTAAGACTTCACTCTTCAAAATAAAGGTGATTTAAAAGGTTCTTCACAGTGATGCCATAGAAGAACCATTTTTGGTTCCACAAAAAAACATTCAGTCAAAGCTTCTTTAAAGAAACATCTTTTTTTTATCATCTGCTGAACCTTCTTTCGTCACAAAGAACCTTATGTAAAACAAAGGTTCTTCAGATGTTAAAGGTTCTTTATGGAACCATTTAAACAAAAAAAGGTTCTTCTTTGGCATCATGAAGCAGAATTTATTTTTAAGAGTGTAGTCTAAACCTTTTATGAAACCGATCCCTGGACAGATGCAGATCTGAACTGACAAACTGCTGAATTTACTGGACTGTTCAGAACAGTTTGTCTCTCTTTAACATGTTTTTTTTAATTGATTTAGTGTTTTCTAAAATATATTGCTTAAAATAAGAATGTGATGCTTTTGTATGAATGACATTTTTGAGGTTATGCGGTTAGTAATACATCATTTCTCTTGAAGTGTTTAACAGCAGATTCTGCTTCATGCTGTGATGAGTGTTTGTTGAGCGTTTAATGAACGTTATCTCATTGTTTTTATGGGATGTTTGTACCAGTATCTGTCTGTGAACACGTGTGAATGTGTGTGAATTTCATCCAGACAAACGAGTGTTTAGTTCTGCTGTGTTTGAAATGAACATGAGTGTGTTTGAGTTATTATTAATCAGAAAGAGGCGGTTCATGATGATCAATCAGACATTCAGACTCTGTGTTTAGTGTTTATGACATGCTGATAAACCTGTCATATTGTTTCACTAGTAAATGTATCATGTTTTAGGAATGTTTCGATATTTGTGCTGGAAAACTGACACAAATACTGAGAAAGAGCTTTATTTTTAATTGCAACACAAAAGGACGTATGTTGAGGAATTGTGCTGTTTCAGTCAGTGAATGACATTTAAAAACCACACAAACGGCATCATAATCTTCAGAGCACAAACCATCAGATCTGGCTGTAATTGTGGATGAACATGGATTTACTCCAGACATTATTCATGAAACGGGTGCAAAACCAGGCCCTTTCCTCAAATGGTAAGTGAAAGCATGTTTTTAAATCTTCTTAACATCATTTGTCAAACTAAATATTATGAGAGTGTTTTATGAGTGTGATTTGTTCTGTTTTAGGAATAAACATTGTGGGAGAAACGAAATGAAGCCGTCGCTCGAGGAACAAATGTTGGGTTGTAAGTATTGAACAACGTTCTGCTGAAGATAAATGAGTTTTCTTGCTGTAATTTTGGTAAAAGTGTTTGATCTGGACTGACGCAGGCCTAAACTGACAAACTGCTGAATTTACTTGACGGTTTGGACCAGTTTGTGTCTTTAACATGTTTGATTGGTAATTTAGGGTTTTTATAAAATATATTACTATTACATAAGATTTTTTATGCATTTGAGAAGCTGGAGATTTCTGAAATTAGAAATAAGTCATATTTTATTGTTTTCACATCAAATTTATTTTATGTTTGAGCAGCAGCTGCTGCTTCATGCCGTGATGAGTGCATTTGATGAACATTATCTCATTGTTTCCATTGGATGTTCGATGTGTGTGAATTTTGTCCAGAGAAATTAGTGTTTATTTCTGCTGTGTTTGAAATGAACATGAGTGTGTTTGAGTTTATAATCATTAGAAAAATGCAGTTTGTGATGATCGTATTGAATCACAATCAGACATTCAGATTCAGACTCATCCTGCATTCAAGGGTTTGCAACATGCTGATTTTTAAGTGCAACACCAGAGATCTGTTGAGGAATTGTGCTGTTTCAGCAGCATCAAAACAATCTTCTGAAACTTCATGTGAAAAACAGACGGTCTGTTTCACTCTGATTAGAGCTCTATAAGTGATGATGCCAGTGCTTTTGTGTGTGTGTGTGTGTGTGTGAACATGGATGTGATTGATAACAGACACAGACTCATTGATTACAGTAATGAAGGCTGTGAGGATGAAGCTCTGCGTGTAAACGGATCCATACTGTCGTCTGACGCGGGTTTGTAATAAACGCTGATGTTTAATTGCGCTGCTCTCCTCTGACCCTACACTAATGAACAGATATTTATTGTTCAGCGATCAATAACGCTCACATCACCGTCTGATATTAGTATCCATGAACCTTTGACCTCCGGCATCATCAGTCTGCAGGCCTGTGATTGGCTGATCAGTGCTCAGCTGTTGCTACGGGTTACACACGTGAGCACATGTGATCAACACACGAGACTGATGCGATTTCACTGTCACTCTGTTAATGTGGGTCATCATAAATGAACTCAACCAAAGCCATTTTTTACTTGAAATAAAATAATCGTTAACTGAAAAAAATGTAAATAAGAGATGAAAAATGTAAATGTGAGAAAAAAAATGTGAGTCAGAATTGTCAGATTTTTTTTTTTCTAATCAGAAACAAGCTTTCATTCTAATCAGTCTGATGTGTTTAAATTATTCTATGGCCTTTTTATTAATTCATTAATTCTGTTAATGAACAGGGAAGCTGCAGACAGAAGAGCTGCTGATCTTCAGAGGAAGTGAACGCCGCTGTCGTCACCAAGCAGGAAATGACCATGTGTGTCTCTGATCTCAGACAGGAAGCAGCGCAGGCCTCGCTCTTACCCAACGTCCTGTGAGCTGATAGAGAAGAGGAAGTGGGAAGGAAAGAGGAAGCAGCATCCATGTGACGCATCACATCCTGTCTCTCTGACTGCCTGCCGGCGTCACGTGAGGGGTTTTCTCACACACACACACGTTGTGTTTCCGTGTTTTATGGGCACGTTCCATAGGTGTAATGGTTTTTATACTGTACAAACCGTATTCTCTATTGTCCTACACCTAAACCTAGCCCTCACAGGAGACTGTGCACACTTTTACTTTCTCAAAAAACCTCATTCTGCATGATTTATAAGCCTGTTTCCTCATAGGGACCTCACAAATGTCCCCACAAGGTCAAAATTTACTGGTATTACTATCCTTGTGGGGACACACCTTAATCTGTGATGGCCTATATGCACGGCAGAAGGGTTCATCATATCATGTCCAAACATCCTTTTTAATTAAAATATTTGTCTAGTACTGAGTATTATTTGTTTTTGAACTCTGTACTATTTTCCAACATTCTCAGAACCTTAATACGAAAGTTAATGATTAAAACATTGGTCTGAATTAAATAAGATCATTTCCAGATTTATTTGGCAAGGGAAAAAACCTAGGATTCATTTCAAAACATTACAGTTTCCAACGGAGGAAGGTGGTATGGGATTACCCCTCTTTAGGGGTTATTTTTATGCGGCCCAGACTAAATGTTTAATAAACATATGTAATCCAACATATCAAGATAGGTGGAAAGATATTGAACTTTCAATAATGAATGATCCCCCAATTCTAGCAATATTGGCACATAAAAATTTGGGAGGATTTATAGATATTGATGGAGGGGACACCAAATGTTGGAGACAGTGTAGATTTCGGGAAGCTAATCACCGGCATATATTTTGGGAATGCCCAGTGATAAAACCTTTCTGGGCGGAACTTCATAAAGCAGTGGAAAGCATACTTAATATTACACTGCGTTTGCATTTTTCCACATTGTTTTTAGGAAATGCTAATCCTCAGACAAGATGTCCTGAGAGATACCTATTCTGCATTTAACATCTGCTGCTAAAAAAGCGCTTACAAGGCGTTGGTTGCTTCCTGAACCCCCCACAACACAAGAGTGGATGGATATAGTAAACCATATTTATGTTATGGAAAGGATTACATTTTCCCTTCGACTTCAGAAGAATGTGTTCAGAAAAGTCTGGCTCAAGTGGGTTGAATATGTACGACCATTACGGCCGGACTTTGTGGAGGGTTAAAACAAATGACCCTTCCCGTCTGAATGAAAATATGTAACTAAGAAGAATGTAACTACATTTGTTTGAAATAATGTACAGTTGTTTATGTTGCTACATCAAAATAAAACATTTCAAAAAAAAAAAAAGAAAGTTAATGAAGCTTGTTCACTGTTATCTGGTCTTTAATAATGTTCAAAAATTTAAAAATTATGAAAACATTTGCATTTTTTATACATATTTCTTTTGTTCACAGAGCAGATGAACCTGATGATTTTGCTTGAGGTGGATCTTGTTTTAAGAAAGTTTCTATAATTTCACAGTGTTTGCTTGTTGAGTAAATGATTGTGTGTGTGTTTTGGACATGAGTGACCCGAGCCCCATCCAGCAGCTCCCTGTTATTTATCACACTTAAAAAAGCCAGAGCCGAACTCAGGGGTATGACCCTTAACCCTTGACCCTTGACCTCAGACACATTGTCCCAGTGCTGTTGATGAAAGAGAGACTGACAGAGACACCAGAGAAAAGACCACATTTACACACAGCGGGTACAAAAGTGTGTGTGTGTGTGTGTGTGTGTGTGTGTGTGCTTCTGGTTTTCCCTGCATTATCCCAACATTATCCCATGTCCCTACAGGTATAGCAATGCTAGTCATTTTTGACCTTGTGGGGACATTTTTTTTGGTCCCCATGAGGAAACAATCATACAGAATGATCATAAATCGTACGGAATGACTTTTTTCCCCCAAAAGATTGTGAGGGGTAGGTTAATAGAAACATCTCTGTTACATAATGTAACCCTTGTTAGGAGGGAACGGAGATGTTATGTGGAGCTTATTGAACCTCTTAATGAATCCTAATGAACTATCAAATTACAGACCCATTTCAAATCTTCAGTGTGTGTTTAAAATGTAGTTGTGTCTGCTCAATTGTGTTCCTTCCTGCAAAATATCTATGAAGAATTTCAGTCAGGTTTCAGGCCCCATCATAGCACACAAACTGCACTTGTTAAAATGACTTCTTGTGTCAGGCCAAGGCTGCATCTCAATACTAATTTTACTTGAATACTAGTTTACTATGACAGATCATAACATACTCATAGCTCGATTACAAAACTGTGCGGGTGTTCAAGGGCAGGCTTTAGGATGTTTTATATCCTACATGTCCAACAGTTACTGCTTTGTCTATTTAAATGAGGAATCATCTCAATTAATATGCTGCCCCGTGGTAATATTATTAGAAAATATGAGATAAGTTTCCATTGTTATGCTAATTATACTCATCTATATATTTCAACAAGACTAAATAAGACTTCTAAATTATCTAAGCTAACAGAGTGTGTTAAAGATATAAAAGATTGGATGACCAATCAATTCCTCTTATTAAATTCAGATGAGCGTACACATAATCTTTTAGATTACAATTAGCTTCTTGACGGATGTACCGTTACTTCCTCTACAGTCAAAAATTTAGGTGTTATATTAGACAGCAACTTGTCTTTTGAAAATCATATTTCACATGTTACAAAAACAGCATTCTTACATCTTAGAAACATTGCTAAGCTAAGGAACATGTGACCTGTTTCTGATGCAGAAAGGTTAGTTCATGCATTCATGAGCTCTAGACTGGACTATTGTAATGCACTACTAGGTGTTTGTCCTGCACCTTCAATTGACAAACTACAGATAGTCCAAAATGCAGCTGCTAGAGTCTTTACCAGGTCAAGAAAATATGATCATATTACCCCAATTTTACAATCTGTACACTGGCAGTGCTTGCAGGTTCATAACCTGGTCCTGGAAGGGAGTGATGGGAACTTTGGGCACATATCCAGGCTGGGCTCCAAGGATCACACAAGAGTCAGTCAGCCTGAATTCTAGGCATGTTTTGTTGACCAAAAATGCCCGCAGGTCCCCTGACGACTTGATGGAAGTGAGCGAGGTCAGGAGTGACATCTTAAAAGACAGAATCTTGAGCCCAACAGACTCGAGCAGCTCCACAGGGAGACCACAGAGAGATCCCACGAGGGGATGAGATGCGGCCTTGGAGGGTTTAACCTCCTAGTGCTTCTCAGGAGCCTGATTATCAGATCATGCTTCTCTGGGGACCTGCTGTCCACTTTCAAGGTAGAGGGGGACAGCCTCCGCTCCAACCTATCTTACAGAAAAGAAAGCACAACACTGATCAGGGATCTTCGCTTTATCACTGTGTGATACGGATGCTGCATTGCATCCTGTTGAAAGACTCTGCAACACACAGTAAATGTAGGCAGTAAGATCATCGGTGTCTCTCTGCCCTCCCTTATGGACCTTCCACACCCAACTCGCTAGCAGAGCCATCCACATCGCTGAGCATACCTTCAGGGAGAAGGTATTGGAGCATCCAGACTCACTCCACAAGGCTTTCAAACAGCTTCATCCATCAGTCTTTCAGGATGCTGATGTCCAAAACCCTCTTCCACCTCCACCTACTCCGGAACTCTAAAAATCTACAGCTCACGCTGCACTTCTTTCATTGCACATAAGACACTTTAAGAAGGCTGCTGCGAATTCCTTTGACGGCGATGAAAACCAATGCGGAAGTCCTAAACTGAATCAAGCCAGACGTTAATTACCTTGCAAAATCAAGTCGAAATTGTCATGCAACTGCTAACATTCTTTGGACATGTCATGCGAGCCGATTCATCATTGGAAAAATGCGTCATGCTGGGTCTGGTCAGTGGAGCACGCAGGAGAGGACGCCCAAAGAATACCATCCAGACGGAGACCAGCATGAATAAGCAACTTCAAGGTAGTGGTAAAAGACAGAAGGACGTGGAGGATGCAGGCCTATGAAGTAGCCAAGATTCAGACATGACTAAATGGCTAGAAGAAAAGAATTACTTACAAAGCCCTGAATGGTTTCATACCTCAGTACTTGAATGAGCACTATTGCATTATAGTCCTTCACGTCCACTGCGATCTCAGAAACTTTGGCCATTTGATAAAACCTAGAAAACCAACTGTGGGCGGCAGATCCTTTACCTTTTTAGCGACCAAACTCTGGAACAATCTACCTAACACTGTTGGGACGCAGACACACTCTGTCGGTTTAAATCTCTTTAACCTGGCTTACAAATTACACATTTCTACACTGACCCAAATGATAAACACAACACTTTTGTTTTTGCCCCCATTTTTCATGAGCTGAGCTTAAAGATCTAAGACTTTTTCTGTGTACACAAAAGTCCTATTTCTCTCAAATATTGTTCACAAATCTGTCTAAATCTGTGTTAGTGAGCACTTCTCCTTTGCTGAGATAATCCATCCGCCTCACAGATTCATTCTTATTCCAAGGTCACTTCAGTCAACCGGATCCAGTCCGTTTCCAGCACAGATGGTGGATCAGCACCTAGAGACGACCTCAACAGCCCAGAATGTCAGTGGAGACAAGGACAACTAGATGAGCCCCAGAGACAGATCCTGTGAAGACCTCGTCAGCAGTCGGGACAAGACCGCAAGAACCAGACGAGTCCTCTGCTCAATCTGACTTGCGTTGCAGCCTGGAGTTAAACTACACTATGCTGGTTTCATCTGGCCAGAGGAGAACTGGCCTCCCGATTGAGCCTGGTTTCTTCCATGGTTTTTTATCTCCATTTTTCTGGGGTTTCTGGAGGTTTGGTTTATTGCCATTGTTACCTTTGGTTTGCTTAGTTGGGGACACTTAATATCTAGCAATATTGTCGACTTGATTGCACAGACATTACTGAAGAGAACTGAACTAACCTGGATGGTGGCATCACTGGATTAACAATGAACTTTAACTGAAAAACTGATTGTTTTTTATTGTCCTCTTGCACAGAGGACAACTTATGTTGTGTAAAGTGTAGTATAAAACCTGACTTGAATCAACTAGTGAAGGTTTTTGTGTTTTCTTTGCTAACAGTCAGGTGTGAGGAATGAGGAACCTACTTTGCAGAGTCACAGGAAGCTATTTCAGCTCCTCAGTTAAGGTTAAGAGAAACTGAAGTGTAGTTGAGCTGTTGTGTGTTTGTGTCTCTGTATTCATGCAGTAAAATGGCAGAAGCCAGAATTTCGGTGGATCAGAGGGAGTTCTTGTGTGCAGTGTGTCTGGATCTCCTGAAGGATCCAGTGGCCATTCCCTGTGGACACAGTTACTGTAAGATCTGTATTACAGACTGCTGGGATCAGGAGGATCAGATGAGAGTCTACAGCTGCCCTCAGTGCAGACAGACCTTCAGTCCAAGACCTGCTTTAGCTAGAAACACCATGCTGACTGAAGTGGTGGAGAAACTGAAGACGACCAAACTTCCTGCTGACTGTTACGCTGGAGCTGGAGATGTGCAGTGTGACGCCTGTACTGGAAGAAAATACAAAGCCGTCAAGTCCTGTCTGATGTGTCTGAACTCTTACTGTCAGAATCACCTTGAACAACATGAGAATTGGTTTAAAGGAAAGAGACACAAATTGACTGATGCCACTGGACGACTGCAGGAGATGATCTGCCAGAAACATCAGAAGATCCTTGAGGTTTTCTGTCGCACTGACCAGAAATGTATATGTGTGCTGTGTATGATTGATGAACATAAAAACCACGACACTGTATCAGCTGCAGCACAGAGGACAGAGAAACAGGTATTTAAAACTAGACGATATGTTGCTGAGACTAGTCTCATATGTGTTTATATCAGCACCCATATTAACAGCTTACAGCATTCACACTGCACACCACAGCAGAAAGGAACAGCAGAAGAATTTCACTGTTCGCTGAAAATGCACTGTTGATCATCAACGCAATCTTTTGTATAATAGGTTTTGGTAAAGCAGCATAAAATAATGGACTGAATTATTCACGTTGTTTGACAAAATATATTCTTGCATCCTTCTATGCAGTGATATACAACTTTCTGTTCAGTAGATCTGACAGAGTCCAGATGATTTCAGTCATTTAAAGCTTCACTTCATTTATTTTCGGTCTAGAGCTGCAACTTAACACAGAAGAAACACTGTCAGTGTGAAGCGCTATGTTGGTGTCAGTTTCACTTTTATAATACTTGCATATGTGGTGTGCAAACACTCCCACACTGTTAATCTATTGCATTATAAATACTGCTATAACTTTAGTCTTTGGGTTAATATACATCTGAAATGGATACAGTCACCACATAAATAACGTCTGTATTGTCCAAAATGTACTGTAGTCAAAAGGATTTCAAATCAATGAATTTCTTAAATACGACATAGTAAACATTCAATTCAGGTTAATACAGCTAATTTAACACTCTAAAAGGGACTACATATAGAAGGTTTGCACTGACGTCACATTTTGGTCAGTTACCCGGATGCACAGGCATTGTGGCGATACATATATGCAAACAACAGCATGGATTGGACGGTTAATGCACTATTGAAGACGTTCTGCTAATTTATACTGTCCAAACCATGGAAAAATGTGTGGAAGCTGCTAAATCATATAGAAAAGGACTTAGTATGCAGGAAAGGGTGCAATATTTTGACAAACTAAAGTTAATACAGGGCTCAACGCTAAGCAGGGATAGTGTTCTTGGTTACTGCTGTACACAAAGCTGTACTATGCTTATTAACACTGATTTATAATGCAATTTACAGATGCTAGATGAAAAAAAAATACGCCATGTACATTTTTCTGAAAACAGCACATTCATATAAACTCTAGACCCCATTCATTATTTAGAAGATTCTTCAGCCTCTCAACCCTGTTGAAAAAACCAGCATATGGTTAAGTAGGTTTTGATGCTGGGATGCTGGTTTTGGCTGGTTTATGCTGGTCATGTGCTGGTCCAGGACCAGCATAAACCAACATCCCAGCATCAAAACCTACCTAACCAGCATATGTTGTTTTTTTCAACAGGGAACTTGTCAGTAGACAGTGATAGCGCTCCTTCCGTCCACCCGCTCTGTCTCTTGAATTTCGCAACCACACCTTTATCTCACTCACAACTTCCGAATCAGAAGGACGTGTCTGAAAGGAGCATTTTCAGTCAGCCTCTGAAAAAGCAAATAGGCCTTTATCAGGATCCTTAAACCTGGCTCGTGAGATCCACTTTCCTGCAGAGTTTAGCTCCTACTTTGATCAGACTTACCCACCTGTGGTTTTCTAATGAGAGAAAACAATCATGGCCGCCATATTGAAGGGTCGTTCCAAACCGAAGTGCTCAAAACTGGCTCCTTCAATGGGCCCTTCGGAATGAAGGATTTCGAAGGGTACAACTGATGGACACTTCGGGCCCCCATGATCCCTTGCGCTGATTCTTTCCATGATGACGGTGCCTCCGTGTGGTCACGGGATGATGACGCAGAAGGGCACTTCAAGGAACAGTTGTTTGGTCCCCTACACCCTTCAACCCTTCGAAGCTCTCACTCCGGAGGGTAAACCTTTTGAAGAGATTAGGGCATAGGGATGAGCCCTTCCGAATGGAACGCAGGGAAATTCTGCAGGAAAGTGGATATTATGAGCCAGGTTTGAGGATTCCTGGCCTATATGAAACAACAGGCTGGTGAGCAATTTCAGTTCAGTTGAGTGGTTAAAGAATGGGCAGTCAATGTTGGTAGTATTCTCCTAGTTGCATTACACGGCTGCCTACACAAAGCCTGCATGGGCCCAAAGGTAGATATGGGCTGATCCACACTGGGCCATCATGGGATTCATGTGGACAGTCCACTAGTGTGAGCTGCTCACAGAGAGACTGCAACAAGCCTTAAGCTGTGGGCCTCACTTGGGCAAACCTGCACTGGGCCTGTTTAGGTTTGGTGTGGGCTGACCCTAACCCACTGTGCCCGTAAAAAGCCAGCATTTTCTCTGACTGTCACTATCATCCGTTTGTCCTGCAGAAGCAGCTGAAGGAGACGCAGAAGACGTTCCAGCAGAGAATCCAGCAGAGAGAGAAAGATCTTCAGCAGCTGAGAGAGGCTGTGGAGTCTCATAAGGTGAGTCTGGAGAAGAAGAGAAGTTTGGCTCAGTCTCAGTTCAGACTCTCTTGTCTCTTTCAGTCCCACTGAAGCCTGAATCACTGTGTGTCCTAACAGCGCTCTGCACAGACAGCAGTGGAGGACAGTGAGAGGATCTTTACTGAGCTCATCCGCTCCATTGAGAGAAACCGCTCTGAGCTGATACGACTGATCAGAGATCAGGAAAAGCGAGCGGTGAGTCGAGATGAAGGACGACTGGAGCGACTGGAGCAGGAGATCAATGATCTGAGGAGGAGAGACGCTGAGCTGGAGCAGCTTTCACACACACAGGATCACATCCAGT
>VONZ01003542.1:0-19927 GCA_012976165.1 Labeo catla
CCTTCTGCTCTGCCTCCGGCTCCGCCCTGGAGGGCTCCTGCGCCTCCTGCTCTGCCTCCGGCTCCGCCCTGGAGGGCTCCTGCGCCTCCTGCTCCGCCCTGGAGGGCTCCTGCGCTTCCTGCTCCGCCTCCAGCCCCTCCCTGGAGGGTACCTGCTCTGTCGGTTCTGCCTCAATCACCGGGTCCTCCGCAGGGACCTGGTCCTCCAGCCCTCGCCCTGTCTCACTCCCGCCCCACCGCTCCCCTGGACTGTTACTCTGTTGGAGCGTCTGGAAGCCGCTCCTTGGGGGGGGGCTATGTCACGAATCTGGTCGGTGTCCCGCTGTCCGCTCACCACCAGATGTCACTCTCGCCCTTTCACACACAGACTGTTGCACCACACCCCGGACTACATTTCCCATCAGCCATTACACTTGACCCACGACCAATCAGCGGCGCTATAAAAGCCCCGGACTTTCCATACTAGTCACGGATTGTTAGATTGTATTGTTGTTTGTTAGCGTTTTCCTGTTTCCAAGTTCCCAGTTCCCGTGGTTTTTGACTTCTCGCCTGCATTATCGTTTACGTCTGTCTAGCCGCCTGCCTTGTGGATTATCGCTCTCGTTTCCTGGACTATTCTTTCCTACTGCCTGTGTTATTCCTGTTTGCTCCCGTCTCGACCTTGCCTGTACGACCATGTCTTTGTCTCGCCCAATAAAAAGCTTGCATATGGATCCGCTCGCCTCTCGTCTCACTTCCCCCGTTACAATATGTTTTTTAATGTCTATATTTTAAGTGTTCGACCCCAGAACCACTTCGGGGCTAATCTGCTAATCAATGTTCTCGACATGATTCAAGAAATCTTAAATAAATACATAAATAAATAAACTTTGACCAGAAGGGCTTGCTGCCCTGAAACTTGAGTGCTTTCAGGGTATGGATCTGACGATAAATACTGAGTTTCATAATGATACGCTAATGTGTTCATGAAATATCGCATTTTGACAAATTACGCAATGGCTGACATGAGAAAATTAGATATCGTTTAACTCAGTATATTGTACCAAATCTAAAGAGACAAGTCTTGTCCTTTTCAGCCAAACTGATCAGAAATTATAAGCAAATATATACTTTTTTTGTTATATAGATCCCCAGACCACTAAATGGAGGTAGAGACTCCAAATTCGGTGTGATTAAAGTTCTGTCCTCTGTCTGTGTGCCAAATTTCATTAATTTCCTGCAAGCAGCTCTATGATCTGCCGTAGACTTAAAGTGCCCCCATTATGCCATTTTAAAGGTTGCTAATATTGTTTTAATAGACTCCCAAAACAGGTTTACATGTATGCAAGGTCAAAAAACACTTCAGTTTTCTCCAAAAATAGATTTAATTTCACCCCATTTCTAAATGAATCCTAAACGACTCGTGCGAAGCAGTTCGAAGAATCAGTGTCTCTAAACCCCTCCTTTCCATGAGCCCTCACTGCTGTGATTGGTCAGATGGCGCAGTCCTTTATGATTGGTTTACCGCGTACAGCGTGTCAGAGAACGAAACGACCATTGTCATAACTGACTGACAGCCCTGGATACTTGTCAATACATAGAAAAGATGGCATCGATTTTACCATAACAATTCCAGCCAGAGTCTGACGATGAAACGGCTGAAGTGGCTGATCGACAAGTTAACATGGACTACCGTGGAAAGTGCTCGCAATTTGCTTATGTAAGCGAACCGGGCACACCTCTATGTTGTAAACTTCAACATTGTATAATGCATTAAGCGGCTTTCACACCGAACGCGGAAAGCGCTGCGCTGACCGCTGGGTTCAGTGCAGCCTTTCAGAGCGCAGCGGCAAAAGTTCATTTGAACAACTCATTTGAACTTTGTCCGCGGTGTGCGCGCTCCGCTGCGCGTCCGCTTTGGTCGAGGCAGAAACAAGCCGTCCTCGCAGGGCGGAAGCAATTAAAACGAATGAGTTTCATAGCACAGCGCTTTCCGCATTCGGTGTGAAAGCCGCTTCGTGCCCCATCCTTTATCATTACTTAAACTAATGAGACAGACAGACAGTCAAGCTGCACCAATCACAAATTGTCAGACTACAGTGGGTCCACAGCTGAACAACAGAACTACACAAGCATGATTTAGCCGGTTAGCAAGACATGTGCAGGGTTGTTACACAACATAACATACACAACTACGCATTTTGAAAGATCACCAGAAAATACAATCTTTGTAGATTCACTACTTTGAAGGAATATAAAACAGTTTTACCTACAGTGTATGATACAGGTCTTCCAGAGAGACAGTACGCGGTATTACTTCCATGTGACGTAAAACCACATGGAAATGTATGCATGGGGTGTTGTCTTCGTGATGTAGAACGGGTAGATTATGCAAATCTGTTACTTCGTGACGCGGTGGCCGTAATTGTGAAGAAGATTTGAAATCCCGACGACCTTTGCTCAGGCAAATGTGAGCTCCACTTTTTGATAGACAATAACTTTATGTATCGTAAGTAACTGTCGGTTTCACAACTTTGATAGTTTATGTTCACATACAGCTACGACACACTGCATGAGCGCGACATATTTGAAAACGTGCATAATAGGGGCACCTTTAAGTGTGGAAGAATGACGGAGACAATATACACATACACAGTTGACTAGGCAACTTGATTCTCTTGATCTTTGATTATCTGATTTCCTTTATTTTATTTGTGTTTTATTCTTTTGTAAAGCACTTTGGTCAACCTTGGTTGCTTTTATATGCTCTATAAATAAAATACTGTTTGTTGTTGCTAATGCTTCTATAAATCGTAAAATGCCCAGCAGACAATCAATAATATGTACTACATTATTAACAGTATTTATACTCGACTTGCTCAAACACTTTACCATATATATTGTGGGTTTGGGGCAAGTTTTTTTTTTCTAAAATAAAACAAAAACGTATTTTTCCCCAGCATTGTTTTGTAGCATATTCACATTATTATCCACAGGATGAAGTTTAGGTTATATCGCAATATTATTTTCTTTTCTTCAGGCTCTGCTGCTCTAAAACATTTATAACATTCTGTATGTAATTGCATTTCTTTCTGCAGATTGGTTATGCTATCCCAGCTGGATTCTGCTTTTTGATTGGCTGTCAACCAAAAATAACTGGTAAAAAAGTCAAGTTGTTTTCATAAGAGCTGAGGCGCAATGCTGCCATCTAGTGGAGTGAAATTGAAATACATCTCATCTGTCAGAATTAGCCTACATTTGCTTCTTTCATCACGCTGGAAATGGAAAATCAAGTGAAAGGCATTGCATTGTGGGATACATTATTTCCATAAAATGTAGTGCTCTTTTTGTTGAATGTAATACATAATGCAGCAATAGTAAGAGCAGTCAAAGTTAGTTTTATTGTCATTTTTCCTGTTCAGGGCAGATGAAAAAAAAAACAAAAAAAAAACGGTTTCTCAGGAAACCTTGGTGCAGATTTAACATTAAGAAACATTATTTACATTTATGGTACACAACATATGAAATAAAGCGCAATGTTACACAATACAAAGACAAGAAGAACAATAAATAATAATAATTGGGATTTTTCAGCTAAATCTCTCATTTTGTGTTCCACATAAAGAATCTGACATGTTTTGTTCCTGGTTAAATTATAGTATAATTTAGAGATAAAAATTTATTAGTTTCTTGATCTCTTTTCCAAACTATTACAGTATGAAGGAGAACAGCTGATCTGCATGTGCAGTCTCTACATTTGGGTGAGTCTGAGCTGGAAAAGCAACAACAACTCAGAGAACTTTCCATGTTACAAGAAGGATCTGATGTTTCTGATGGGTGACACAGAACTGAACATTTACTGATCATGAACCTGAACTGTGATCATTTTGATGTTGAGACTCAAACCTCAATCCACAGACATTTCTTAAAGTTAAAATTATTACACTGATTTTTCTCTCTGTTAATTTTGAAGGAGTCTGTACTGTTGAAGTTGGTTTACAGCAAGAATTCATTATAAAAGCAAATTACTATTACATGAATATAAACAAACACATGCAATGACAGTTCAACATCCTGCATATATTTACAGATATTTACAAAACCAAGCAAACATACATTAAATAACGGCCTCAATAACAAAAGAAGAAAGAGACTGATCTTTCCTCTTAAATCACAGTCAGAAGCTTCTCAAGAGTGTTGATTATTTTTGTGTAACCACTGAATCCGGCTGAGTTTGCTCTGCCGCGTCGCTCCTGCCGTTCTCCTGGTTTTGTTTGTCCAGTAGAGGATTCATCTCATGTGATTCTGTTGTGTTCAGGTTCTGGTTCTGGTTTGATCCACTGGCTGGAGTTTCATCAGAAGCTGCTGCTGCTGCATTCTGGGTTCACAATAAGACACATTTTATCATGTGTTTTCAACAGCAGTGTTTCTCCTCATATAAAACATTTGACAGTCTACAGTTCAGTACTTTTAGAGTGTTTGTGCCAGAGCAGATGATCAGGACTCTATTATTGATATTATACAGGTATTACAGATTCACTGATCAATTACCTGAACTGATTTGTGTCAATTAAAGGAAAAATGTTGAATCTGCAGGACTGAGAAACACTGATCTACAAACATCTCTAACAGTAATTTTGACACTAACCTGAGATTCCTGATTCTGTGATCCAGTGGTTCTAGTTCGACGAGACTTCATTGCCTTCTGTGTTCAGAAATAACAGTTCATTTACACACATCTTCACTAAATGTGTTTCTGCTTTTCAGACAGATGTTTAAAGGTTCCGTCAGTAATTTTGTCCCCATAGTTTAAGAGAAAAGAATAACACATTTCTGCTCACTTTATCTCAGACTCCCCTCAACAGAGCTGCACAAAGTACTTTTTTTTATTTACGGGAGACCGGGTATGGTTGTAACACTTTTTGTTTTAACATCTGTAACTGAGTTTTTTAGCTAGAGTGCTCAAACTCTTATGCAAAGTACCCACATTTGTTCACTACAAAAGGCACCACATCAAACCTCTGTAAGAATATCACAGTCCTTATAAGTTGATATAAAATACATGGAGTGCCTTTGTTACAATTTACTCCACTGCCGGGGTAAGTTGTAACAGTCAGACAAAAGAAGCAAAAACAGCAGCCATAAAGTTTGCTTCAAAAACAATCTAAAAGAATAATACAAAACAATGTCACACTTTCTACAAATGACTACAGCTCAAATCCACTTTCTGTTCGATCCAGGAGTGTGTGTGTGTGTGTGTGTGTGTGTTAATAAATAGACTAGAAAGTAAATTACACTACTAGAACAAACTTCCTTAACAGTATTTATGCTTACTGAACACTGAACTCCAGTGTACTGAAGTAAAGAATTTGTGAATCTACCAAAAAAAAAAAACTGTCAAAAAAATCAATACAGAAAATGCCTTCAAATGAACACAGTACATTGTGCTCTGTTTTACAGACTTTTCTTAAAGTGTTGCATAATAACTACCCATACACTGCTTAAAAATATAATTGTTCAGAATGTGTAGTTAATAAGAAAATACATAAAATGTAACAATGCTTCTATGGTCAACTTAAGCTTACGATGCTGTTTCCTATAGGAAACACAGTCCAGGTCTTTTTCCACAATGACATGTATAAAGTATAAATATTTCAGTCATACGCATCAGAGAAACATAAAATTACCAAGTGCACCTTTAACACACAGCAGGTAATTTATCTGATCTGATGTACATTAAATCTGATACTAACCTGACATGACTGCAGACATGGTGTGACCCCTGAGGAGGAAAAGAGATTTACAGGATTACCATAGTGGAAATACAAATATGTATCTGAAATACATTTATCTCATTCTAAGCATACTGCATAGTTATGTACTTTATAAAAATAACCTGCAATTGTACTTTTAGTATACTAAACTGGTATAACTAAAGTCTGCTAAATTGGAACAACTAATTTTGTGCTTAATGCACTTTAATAGTTCATAAGTAGTGCTTAGCTAAAAATAAACTGAAGTATATTTGATTGTGCTGAAGTGAAACTATTGCAAGTATAATTCAGGTACACTTGAAATATGTTGAATTTGAAAACTGATATTATACACACATCATACAATCCTCATCATTAGGTGACATTAAAACAAATTTTTTGCTTAATATTAATAAATGTGCTTTGTGCACAAGTAGTACTCCAAAGAAAGTTGAATTATCATTTTTTATATCAGTAAGTCTCAAGCAATATGTCAGTAATAGATTTGAACTATACTGAGTATGAAATGTGTTTTAAATATATTACTTTTTTGCTAGAATATTTAGATCAGATCTGATTAGATTCAAACACATCAGACTGTATAATAGACAAGTCCTGCTTTTAACAAGGAAAATGAAAATAAACCTTAAAATATAATAATTTATTTGAATGAAAAAAAAATATTTAATTAAAATTGAGAATCCCTTAAATATGAGAGACACTAAAACACCTGGAGTGAATGTGATGAATGTTCAGGTTTTACTCACAGGGTTCAAAAACCAGTAAAATCATCAGAAATAAAGTGAAGATGAATTCAGAGGAGAAGACGATGATCCTCATGTCTCCCATCACACCTTCACCATTAACTGAGGATAAAAATCAACAACAACAGACACTCATATTCACTCAGATTCACTCATATACACTCATATTCACTCAGATTCACTCATATTTACCACACAACAGCATGAAACACTGATTATAAGCTCATATTATTTCTCCAAATTAATATCTGTGAATGGAAATGAGAATAATCTGATCAGAGTAACTTTGAGATGAAGCTGATTTCTGCCTCATATTGAGATTTTACCAATCACTCAGTTTAGATTCAAATGTTGTATTAGTTTATAATATACATTTATATATGGATATATGACTGTAATTGCATATTGAAGTGTGTGATGTTGAAGTGTTGATTCACCTGTTTTGAGGATCAGTTCATTCATCAGAGCAACAGAGTTCAGTAAAACAACACCAACTGATCCAAACACATACACAGGAACAAGACGGAGAAACTCTGAAACATCAAATCATACAGTTGAATATCATCATCATTAGATCAAATAAAATCACATTAATCAGCACTACAGAGAAAAACACAACAAATTAATGTATTTGATTTCTTTATAAGTTTGAGTCTTGGTGTGTTTGGAGTTTGATTCAGGAAAGATCTGCTTCATGAAACTAATAAGAATTGAGTCAACTTGAATAATTGAAAAAAAGATGACAGCAACACAATATTCATACACAAACACGCAAATACACTCATATTTCTCTTGCATACACGTTTGATCTTGATTGAGGAAACATTAGAGTGAAATATCCACTTGAGACACAAACACACGAGGAGCAGAATTTCATGAAAATCACTGGGCTCGTTTGAGATGAGCAAATTCTGCACAGAATCGATCACCGGTGATCATCGCAAGATGCATGCCGGTTAGAAATGTGTCCGAGTTCCGTCCGCCTTGCTCTGATGTCATGCTGACGTGTGCCAAAAAAGTCTGGCAATCGTGAGGCGGCTGTGTCGGATTGAGCAGTCGGGTGCAGTAGCTCTCCACCGACTGCACTGACCAAAAGCACGATGGGAAACAACTGGATGACGACACAGCTGAAAGCTCATTGGTTCAGACAACAGTGATGTTGCCGTTCTTTTCTAAAATGTTTTATTTTTTAATCTAATATCATGTGATTATGTGTTTAAATTATGCATGAATATTCCCAAACACTGTGCCAGTGTGATCTCTGTGTGAGATATGTGATTATTGTCATATTTCTATAAAAATCTAAAATACATGTTTGTATTAAAGTAAAAATGGATGATAAATACGCCTTTCGTATGGAATTAAATAGCAAGCACTTTGAGTGTCTTGTTCATCATATTTATTTTCATATAAAAACAACAGAGCTGAAATTATATCATGTTTATCAGCAACACAGCAGGTGAGTGTGATAACGCGATATCCGCCTTTGATCTCGTAGGTGTCTGTTCTACTTCTAGAGGTCAGAACTGTCCGTCCTGACTGCGTTTATTTCACTGCAGCCGCCTACTCTCACCTACATTTCAGACGAGGCGCATCTCAAACGAGCCTATTATTACAACAACAGAATTAAAGGATGGCAAATACTGAGAACATCTTCAAGAAGCAGCTAAACACATCTCTCTATTTGACTCTAACACATGCACTCTCTAACTTATTTTTTGTGATTTTCTTGTTTTGTTATTTATTTATTTATTTATTAAAAAACTTGTCCCTCTACCTGTCACACCCCTTTGGACTGTTTGAGTTGGTTTCTCCCTCTGTTGCCCATATTTGGTTGTTCCTGTTCTGGCTTAGACATTATTAGTTGGCCTGTATCACCTGTGTCTAATTAGTTTATTGTATCACCTGCCTATATAAGTTATATTCAGTTCAGTGTTGTTCTTAAGTTGTGCCGATCTTAAGGTTATGTTGGTGTGTCCCCTCCTCTTCCTGTCTGGATTTGCCTATTGTGGATATTATTTAAAGACTTGTCATTGTATTTCGCCTCTGTATTGCGCCTTCCTTACACACGACCATGACACTAACACATGCAGTCTCTGTTTCATTTTTGTATGATTTTCTAGTTTTATTATTTATTTATTTAATTATTTTATTTTATTTATTATAAAAACCTGTCCCTCTAACACATGGACTCTCTAATTTATTTATTTTTTTTCTTTTCTTTCTATTTATTTATTTATTCATTCATTTAAAAACTTCTCCATCTACCAAATGCACTCTCTATTTTATTTTTGTATGGTTTTCTTATTTTCTTTCTATTTATTTATTTATTAAAAAAAAAAAAAATTGTCCCTCTATAGTATCTCTCGTTTTATTATTTATTTATTTATTTCATTGATTAAAAACTTGTCCCTCTAACACATGCACTCTCTATTTTATTTTTTTTATAATTTTCTTATTTTCTTTCTATTTATTTATTTATCTATTATCTATCTATTTATTTATTTTATTTATGTAAACTAACTTGTCCCTCTAACCAATTATTTTTTAAGATTTTCTTGTTTTATTATTTTAAAATTAATTAATTAATTAATTCATTTATTAATTTTAAAAAACTTCTCTAAAAGATGCACTATTTTTTTTTTTATGATTTTATTTTCTTTCTGTTAATTAATTCATTCATTTAAAAAAACTTGTCTCTAATACATGCACTCTCTATTTTGTTTAATGATTTTTTTCTTTTCTTTCTGTTTATTTATCTATCTATCGATCTATCGATCTATCTATTTATTTATTTTATTAATGTAAAAAAACTTGTCCCTCTAACAGATGCACTCTCTATTCTTATTTTTATTAATGAATTAATTAATTCATTCATTCATGTATTCATTTTTAAAAAAAACTTGTCCATAAAAGATGTACCGTCTATTTTGTTTTATGATTTTCTTGTTTTTTTAATTAATTATTTAATTCATTAATTCATTAATTCATTCATCCATTCATTCATTTAAAAAAAACTTCTCTAAAAGATGCACTCTCTATTTTATTTTTTTTTACGATTTTCTTCTTTTCTTTCTATTAATTAATTAATTTATTCATTCATTCATTTATTTAAAAAAACTTGTCTCTAACAGATGCACTGTTATTTGTTATGATTTTCTTCTTTTCTTTCTATTTATTTATTTATTTATTTATTAAAGAACGTGTCCCTCTAACACATGCACTCTCTATTTTATTTTATTTTTTTAATGATTTAATGATTTTCTTTCCTTCTATTTATTTATTAAAAAAAAACTTGTCCATCTGCACACTCTATTGTATTTGTCTTTTGTTGATTTGATTGCTTCTATTGTCCTCATTTGTTAGTCGCTTTGGATAAGAGCATGTGTTAAATGACTAAATGTTAAATGTAAATGAAGTACTAAATCTGTTTTGTATGTTTATAATACATTGAGCAGTGATGAGTAAGTTACTGATTAATCAAAGTTCATCACAAGCAGCTTCTACACAAACTGATGAGGAAAATACTCATATACAGTAGTCAACATTTGAAGTGGATCAAAACCTTTTGTCAAAATTGTCCTAAAACCAAAACAATACCCGTTCTTGTCTTAAACAATTTTGATGAACTTTTTTGATCCACTTCATATGTTGACTATTGTATAGCTGGTTCACAGTGTCATTCACACAAACACTAAACACCATCCTGATAAAACACACACTAACATAATGTAATTAACATTAAAAGCATAATGCACATATCTTATAAGAAAAAAAAAGGGTTTTCACTGTGTATAGTAAGAGAAATTACTGTTAACAAAGGAAGCAGGATTTTACTGTATTTTTACAGTCTTTCACTGTTAAAATGATGATGATATTTTCCAGTATAGAGTCTGGATCTCTGTTTAGAGTGAAGAGAATAAACTGGAGCTGACAATGAAAACCATCACAGTGTGAAGATGATCAGATCAGGTGATTCATACTGTACCCCATGTCCCAAATGAGAATGTGAAGTTGAACACTGCCCAGAGTAACTGAAGAAACGCAATCATACAGGCCCATCCAACACGATCTGAACAACAACAAACACATCATCATCATCATCATCATCATCACA
Organism: Labeo catla; assembly: GCA_012976165.1. NCBI lineage: Eukaryota > Metazoa > Chordata > Actinopteri > Cypriniformes > Cyprinidae > Labeo > Labeo catla. The sequence continues at coordinate 10,613 of VONZ01003542.1, forward strand.
GTAACACCATCTTACAAGTGTTCATTAACTGACAAACAAACACTTCACTTTAGCACAAATATAAGATATACTATAGAAAGATGTTTCAGTTTGTGAGTTATGTAACCCTGGTACAGGTAAGTACACACTAGGTTCGGTTGAATAATTATATACTCTGGACCCCAATTCAACAAAACACCTTAGGAAATGTTGGAATCAAAAACAGCAAGTACTTGTATATGAAGAAATAACTTGTATTATTTGAACAACAAAAAAACAAAACAATACAATAACCAAGTGTGTGTATGTGTGGTATCAGTGTACGTGTATCATGTGATGAATCTAGGATCACCAGTTCTGTCCATTCAGTTCACGTTGCTGAGCTCAGATTAGTTGTTCCAATTCACAGGGAGTAATGTTCCTTTAAGGTTCAATATCAAACAAATGTTCCAGCAGTGGGGAAATCCATAGATCGTAATTGTACAGTCCTACCGAAATGCTGGACGCAAAGGGCACTCTGCACACATCAACTGAAGATCACCGAATTCAAACTGGGTGGCTCGCCATCTTCTATCCAGAAGAAAGAATTCAAGGGAAAACCAAAAACCTGGCCGAGATCAATGTTCTTTCATTCCCGAAATCAACAAAAAAACAATAACAATTCTCCAGCACCCCTTTCTGATGCATAAGCTCCCTTTTTAACTCTTTCATACAGTACACAATTTTCGCTAGGTTTTTGCAGCTTAATCTTTCTTTACGGCTCTTAATCTCAGTCTCAACCTTCCGCTGCACTCTCTTGCATCCCTTCTGTGTATATAACAGGGGTGGAGCTTGAAATATTTAACCAATCACAATTACCTGTTCATGACTGCTCAACAATTGCTAGGCAGATTTTCTTGATTAAAGTTTGTGCCGCTTTACGATTGGAGCATTAAAATAAAGGGCAATAATATAACAAATTATTAATGTTAGCAATTATATAAATTATATATATAAATCACATTTCCATGAGAACTTCTTATGGGGGTTACATCCTCCCCCTCTAAAACAACGTGAGTCTCTTCATGTTGTTAAACGACATCGCATTCTGAGATCCTAGGATTCCTTAAGGTAACATCCTGTGTTTCCATCAAGGTGTCAATTACTGCTTGATGAAATCCTTCCAACAAAGTCTGTGCAAAGGAGATTATGGGTTTCCCTAACGTTGGATAATGAAACAATCCTGGACGTCTACGGGTTCTTTCAGATCTGCGCACAGGGCATTCACTTAATGGTTAATCTGGAGGGATTTCAACATTTTTTTCAGGTTCCACCTTTTCAAAAGTTTGTCCATCAACACTAGTGTCAAGTGGACTGTTTTGTACTGGTGAGTCCGGCTCAACTGGAAGTTCAGGTGAGTTCTCTATTCCTCTGCTCATTGTTGTCTCAAATGAATCTCCCTCATTAACTCTGACCAGAGGTGAGTTATTCAAGTATTCAGCTCCATCTTTAAATTGGTTTGCACTAACCGTATCATCACACCGACTTTCCACAACATCTTTGGCAGAAAAAGGTGGTTCTATTGTACTCAACCTTGGAACATGCTGAAGTGGAATTTCTTCCGTCCCATCCTTTCCAACAGACTGATCTGGTACAGTGTGGTTCCCGGGTACTTCACATGACTCCACTGTTCTCTCTCTTGCAGGAGTTGGAGTGATGAAAACATGCTGCCAGTAATCTTCGTCCTCTTCCGAATCAGGTTTATCAGATTGAACACATTCTTTCGTCATTCTTGGCTTTCTAACTGGAACGACAATAATTTCTCTCTCTTCCATTTCAGCAAGAAATCCACAAGGAAGCAGGTGATCACGGTGTAACGTCCGTACTGGCCCGTCTGCCCTCTCAGGTTTAACGGAGTACACAGGCAAGTCTCCCATACGTTTAGTCACAATGTAAATGGTAGATTCCCACCGATCAGCAAGTTTATGTTTGTTACGCAAACGCAAGTTTCTTACTAAAACTCTGTCTCCTATCTCCAAGGTGGACTCTCTGATAACCTTATCAAAGCGTTTTTTATTCTTCTCAGCTACCTTCCTTGCATTTTGGATTGCAATTTTATAGCTGTGCTCCAGCCTGGCTTTTAGATTTTTTACGTACTGAGAATGAGAGGGAGTATTTGCATCCTTGACCGGTAAGCCAAAGGCAATGTCAACTGGTAGCCTCGGCTGTCGACCAAACATTAGCTCATACGGTGAGAAACCAGTAACCTCATTCTTTGTACAATTATAAGCATGAGTTAGTGGTTTCACATAATCACGCCAGTGAGTTTTGTCCTTGTCTTGTAGAGTCCCCAGCATACTCAAGAGGGTGCGATTAAATCTCTCTACAGGATTTCCTCTTGGATGGTACGGACTTGTTCTAACTTTACGGATGTTGGTGAGGGTACATAGCTCCTTTATAACGTGGGATTCAAAATCTCTACCCTGGTCATTATGGAGTCTCTCTGGGAATCCATAGTGAGTCAGGAAATTATCCCACAGACACTTGGCAACTGTAACAGCTTTCTGATCCTTTGTAGGAATGGCCACTGCATATTTTGTAAAGTGGTCTGTGATGACGAGGATATCTTTTGTGTTTCGACTATCTGGCTCCAGTGATAAAAAGTCCATGCACACCAGTTCCATGGGTCTGGTAGTGCATATGTTGACAAGAGGAGCTGCCTTATTAGGCTGAGCTTTCCGTCGAACACACCTTTCACAAGTTCGAACTTTCCTCTCCAGTTCCAGAGACATTCTAGGCCAATAGAATCTGGACCTGACAAGGTCAAGAGTCCGTTCAATCCCAAAATGGCCCATGTCGTCATGGACTTTCTGGAGTACCAGAGGTCGAACTACTTCTGGCAACACAAACTGAAAAACTGTCAGGCCATCAGACATCCGTGTTCTGTACAGGAGTTCGTTCTTCAGCCGAAACCGGTCCCACTCTCGCAGCATCAACTGAAGATCAGGACTGTTACCTTTCAAGCTGGTAGGTAGTCTTTCTTCAGACTCAAGAAGCTCTATCACTTGACTAATTATAGGATCCTCCCTTTGCAGCTTTTTAAGATCCACCTGACTATACTTTTGCAGGAGTGAAATACCACATTCAATGTCCTGTTCTTCAAAACCAGCTGGAACTGCTGATGACTGCATTGTTAAGGATTCTACATAGCCCAGATAAGGATTCTGCTCACAGTTTTGGCTGATATAATGTTTTTGACATGTCGCTTCAACAGTCTCCCTAGCAATTTCTCTCAATGGCCTAGAAGACGTCAGGAGATGCGAGGTAAATTGCTGGATTTGTTGACTCTCACCTTCCGATATACCATCGTCCTCCAACACATCATGAGGTCTTCTGGATAAACCATCAGCATCCATGTTGTGTTTGCCAGCCCTGTACTTAATGTTAAAAGTAAAAGTGGACAAGGCAGCTAACCAACGATAGCTGGCTGCATCCAACTTGGCTGTGGTGAGTAGGTAGGTCAATGGATTATTATCGGTGACTACTGTAAATTGACTCCCATAGAGATAATCGTGGAAGTTTTCCAAAAATTCAAGCTTATGGGCTGGGTACCTTGATTCACTGCGACTTAACCCCCTGCTTGCATAAGCAATTACACGGGTTTGGCCATCCTGCACTTGGTACAGTGCTGCACCCAACCCAGTAGTGCTAGCATCTGTATGTAGGGTGTAAGGCAACTTAGAGTCCGCAAAGCCAAGTATGGGAGCAGAAGTTAACTTGTCAATGATGGTCAATGACACGGGTTACAAGTAGCCTGTACATTTGGCTGTGTCTTTGTTCTTGTCACCCCAAGGTGCTGTCTCATGCGGTTGCACTTAGCTGCCTGTCTATCCTCTTCAGTGCGCAACAGAAATAAGAATTCTGAAAAGGTTGGTGGATTTTGTTTACGGTGTTCAAGCTGAAGGTTTGCAATTAGGGAGTTATTCCAACACCCTCTGAAGAATTGTCTTAAAAGTTGTCTATCCGACTCAGTAGCGACAAGGCCTTTGCTTCTTACAACAGAACTCAAGGCTGTATGAAGACGATGGAGATAATCAGAGGGCTTCTCTCCAGCATTCTGATTAAGATTAAGAAATGCAGCGAAAAGCTCGTCGCCATCCCCAACAGCAGCAAAAGCAGAATCAAGAAGGTCAAGATAGGCTTTGGATGGAGCGAAGGGCCCTAAGGACTTAATTAAGTTGGAAGCTGGAGGGGAAAGACTCTCGATAATCTTCCTGACTACTTGTGCATCACTAATCATAGGATCACTCAAGTAGAGACTGACTGTTCCCCTCCAGGTATCATAATCAACTTCAAAATGTTGATGAGGTACTCTGCCAGAGAAAGGTTTTAACTTCAAAGGTGCATGAAGTTGTGAAGCTAACTCTGCACTTCTGACTACATGCTCTACTACTACACGCTGAATGTCCGGTGTAGTGAGCTGGCTAGTGGAAAGTGTCACAGGAGCACTGTTGACTTTTAAAGTGGGACCACTCTCTGAATCCACAGTCTGTTTGGGTGTATGATACCCTGAGCCTTCCAAAGGCTCATATATAATTTTGCTATTTTCATACCCTTTTCATTTTCCAGAGCGATGATGTAGAAATAGACCATGACAGCATTGATCAGTATCATGAGAGTTAACCACACTGATCTCACGACCGCAGGTGAACCTGAAAAAACACATTTACTGTTATTAAAACACTGCAGATCTGTGTTTGACACTGACTCAATAAAAATTATATATATTATATATACTGATCACATTCTGATGAGTTATTAGTGTTTGTATCAGGGATCAGATCATAATTCATCAAACACTTACAGCCCATCTGTTGACCACATAGTGCATTCCAATTGTATCTGGTGACTGTGAGAAACACTGGTAAAACTGCAACAATGATGAATCCTGTAAACAGAAGAGTGATTATTATATTAATGATTATATTAATGCAGATACTGAGATTCACTGACAGACACAGCTGTTGTTGATGATTAGTATAGCTGGATTGAGTTATCTGTTGGCAATGTAATGACATCAAATGACTAAAAAGGACACCTGACGAAAAACTTGACACATTTCTGGACTTTTATAAGGAAACAGCCAGGCTAACAAAACTACATAAATGTTATAATAGATCAATGAAATGTGCACTGTTTTCATTTTTTTTTTTTACATTATTCCCAATTTTTATATTCATGAGTAGTATTAAAATACACCAAACGTAGATTTTATGATTTATGACTGGATTTATGAGCGTATTTTTGACTCCTGTCATCGTTTGATGGACAGGTAGATATATGTCTAGTGTGTACATGATTAGATTTATGGCTGAATTTATGTGTTTATGACCCCTCTGTCACTCTGACAGCCATGTCACCCGGGTCCTGTCAGCTCTGAGTGACATGACAGTGTTTGTGTAAATCAAAAGATCAAAACAGATGTTAGATTTGACTTTAATTGGATTTCTGAGTGGTTTTATGATGTTTTATCTCATCCGCTTCCCTGGTGTTTTATGGCGTAGCTTCTTCCAGACCTTTTGGTAACAGTCTGGGGTTTTGGGTTTCATCCTGATTGTGGAAAAATGGCTGAGTAAATGTGTGTGTATTGCCAGCTCAAGAGGATCAGTTTGTTGTAAGATCACTACGGTATATGCTAATGTTTAGATACCAGCCTACTGGGGCCCATCTACATCTACCCCCACGTGCAAGGACACAAATCCCCTAACACAAACCCTAACACCATAAGCAGAGGCCAACGCAAAGATTCAAATGTATGATAAAGAATTAACCAAATAAACTTTTCAAAAAAAAAAAGACTTTTATTAAACTGTCACCCATCTCCTCAGCAGGACGCCTAAGTTTACTTCACCGTATTACAAATAGATCCTAAACTAATCATGACAAAACTGTATATCGTTGGAAAGGTCTAAGACACCTAAATAGATATTTGGCCACTGTTTGTGCTACAAATTATGTAGGGAAAGTAATAGATTAACTAATGACAAGAGTGCACCTCAAAAATCTACATCATAAGGAGTTCTGACCTTTTTCACAAAAAAACAAAAAAAACAAAAAAAAAAAACTTTCTTTGTTGCCTTTTTTTCTATCATGTTTTAGAAATCGTAAGAAATTATATATCAGTTGAAAACTTTGGGTCTGAAAATGTATCTTTTGAAAACCATTTTAAAATCAGACAATGCATTACCATGGAAAATGTACATCAAAGTCATATTACAAAATGTTTTCGTTCTTGAATTATAAAAATGTAAGTTTTGGCATTTTCACGTCTATGTTCAAAATCTATGACATTTCTTAATTGATGAAAGCATTCTTCCTGTTTTAATATTAATACAAGTAGTTTCTCATTTTAAAGATCATACCACTTTCCTTTCAAACAAACTTCTCCTTAGCCACAGGAAAATGTTTCTTTACTTTAGTTTATTTTATTTAGTTATTCACACTTCATTAATTTAATTTATTTATTTACTCTTTGATTTTTGTCGGTCTTAGAACTTACAACCTGTTATATCAGTTGAAAAGTGCTTATGTATGTACATGTAGGTAGTTAAATATCAAGGTGAATGCAAATGTTTTGTTCGCACTACACAATAAAACAAGAGAGGATTTTCTTCCCGTAAGACTTGCGGACTGGTAGTTAAAACACACGTTTAGCCGCATGTAGTTAATCGTCTAAATTTAACAACTTCGCACGAAATGTAAAAAGATTGTATCACAGTCTAATAAAACAGAGAGGCTGGTGAGTGGGGTCTACGATCATCAATGCATGTCTTATCAGATCAGCCAATGTTGTAAAACTCTAAAGATGGTTTCTGGGGGTTTGCCACTCATTTACAGTCTAATTGAGGGGATCTTGCATTTTTAACTTTTTGTGGGGGTGTGTCAGGTAAAGTTCAGGTGAAGTTCAGTGATCAAAACAGATATTTTTTCTAAGATGTTCAGTGATCAAAAGGGTATCTATCCAACCATTTATGGTATACACCTGTGACCACAGCTGGGTCTACCGGTGTTGTGAATATTGCCAAAAAGTTCAGTAGGTCATAGGATGTGCATTGAACCTTTTTTACAACACACAGCTGGATCTGTGTGAGGGGCATCTGGTAAATTGTTAGGTAAAGTTGATGAAGAAAATACTTTGTCTAAGAAAAACAGGAATGTTTATAATGTGGATCTGGTGAATGTGGCTTCAAACTGATGTTCAGGATGGGGTTAGATAGATAAAGGAAAAGTCGATAACAACAAACTTAAATAGGGACAAAGATGATTGTTTTAACAAACCGGTGTATGCTGTTGGGAAATTATTGTTTCATTTTAGTGAATATTGTTTGTTTAGTTACATTTGTTATGTCTTTATATTCACTCCTAGATTTTTCAGTCCTCAACACAAGCACAGACACATACACAAACACTCACACAAACTCAAGCACAAACATATATGCAAACTCAAACACAAAACATGCACGCAAAAACAAACAACAAACATGCATGTAAACACAAACACAAATGCAAACTCGAACACAAAATGGCAAACATAAATGCAAACGCAAACATACATGCAAACTAAAACACAAACATACATGCTAAACTAAAACAAACACGCATGTAAACACAAACATACATTCAAACTCAAATGCAAACACAAAACATAAATGCAAACTCGAACACAAACATACATACAAACTCAAACACAAAATGGTAAACATAAATGCAAATGCAAACATACATGCAAACTAAAACAAACACACATACATGCAAAAACAAACACAAAAGACAAAGACACATGCAAACACAAACATCCATGCAAACTTGAACACAAATTGGCAAACATAATTGCAAACACAAACATCCATGCAAACTCAAACGCAAACATAAATGTAAACACAAACATAACAAACACAAACATGCACGCAAAATCCACCTGATGATGGAAACATGTATTCTCTTGAACATGTATACAGTAACCAGTGAGTTCATGAAACATTATTGTATAAATACATAACTGTGTAAATTCATCATGATCATATCATATTAATCAATAAAAAAAGACTGTAGCTGAGACCCTAATAAAATTATTTTATGCATTATTACAAGTATAGATTCTGAAAGAGTTCATTAACCTGTTTAATATGAATAATATCACTTAAGACTAGTTTGACAAACACCGTTCTAACAACAAGTACAACCGTTGCAGAAAACGTATTATAACACCACAGTAGGATAAAGCTATGGATGAGCGATCGACCAACTTATCAATTGCTAAACATAGTTTTACAAGTTCCTGCTTACATAGTTTAAGATGAAACTTAAAAAATATAGGCATGAGCTAACAATCTGTAAAAATACTGGCCACACTCAACATACAGAGGGAGAGACTGAATATTCAGACAGCTAGAGCAGGACCATATTGACTTTTTCTTAAGATAAAGACAGTTATTTGGTTTATTTGTAGTTGGTATCTCGCTTCACAACGGTTGCTCCATTACAGCACACACGTCAAGTCTTTTTTAGCATACGTATCTCGTATTATTCTGCAGTAACTGTTTAGTCTAAATATGTTTTAACAGTTCTTTGTGTTTTTGTTTTTTTGTTTTTTACAAAGTTGTTAAACACGTGTAAGTAATACCTCACTCAAACACTGTAGACCTTCAGGTCAGGGAACTACATTACCCAGCATACACCTTGGTCTTCAAACATGGCCACTGGGGATACATATCCTAAAACACTCATACATGGCAGCCCCCAAAATCATTGGACTTCTGATTATACGCACACTAAGATACCCTATATAAGAAGACTCACATTCCACAATTTTTGTGAAGTATACGCTCCTCCCGTGTTGTGATGCGACAAACCCCATTTTTTTGTGATCTGTGTTAGTGATGCAGAGTCCGATTCATTTCTGCGAAACGATTCATTTGGACAGTTCGGCTCAGTGAACCGGTTCAAAGAACCGATACATCGGCTTTCTTTTCGTTGGTCATTTCTTTTCTAACAACTCAGGGTCATTTTATATCAGTGAAACATTTAAATAAAGTTAACTGTGTGAACACGTATTGGGGATTATTGTCTGTTGTTAATTTAAGTTAACAATGTTCGTGATCCTTCATTGTTTGTTTAGTTTATTAGTTTTACGAAAAAGTCTTTTTTTTATTTTGAAAAGTTTATTTTGTTTAATTCTTTTATCATACATTTGAATCTTTGCGTTGGCCTCTGCTTATGGTGTTAGGGTTTGTGTTAGGGGGCTTGTGTCCTTGCACGCGGGGGGTAGATGTAGATGGGCCCCAGTAGGCTGGTATC
>VONZ01003543.1:0-19912 GCA_012976165.1 Labeo catla
ATATGTATGTATATGTATGTATATGTATGTATATATGTGTATATATATATGTATGTGTATATATATATATATATATATATATATATATATATATATATATATATATATATATATATATATATATATTATTAATTAGTGTTAATTACATAAAACAGCAACACACACACACACACACACAGTATTTAACAGGTATGTAGTGTAACTTTAATGCAACTATACATTAGTGTTTTATCGACACATTTAACTGTTCATCTGAAAAAAAAAAGTTTTTAAAAAAACACAGCTCTGTCAATGTGAGTACTAAATTTACTGAAATAATGTCTATTATTAGCCATTGACTAACTCTTTTTTTTTCCAGCAGGAAAAGGAGAGCAAAACAGTCATACCATGCAGAATGGATGTTGTACATGTACATTATACTGTGGAATTCATTTGGAATTATTCAGCCTTTACAAACAAGCAGAAGCCACTTTTGTTTCTTCATGTACTCATATTTCCTGTTGATTCTGAAACAGAGACAATCAAAAAAAGTAAAAAGAGAGAAGATCTGGAGATCAAGTCTGTAGTAATTTCTAAGAAGTTTCTAGGCTGTTTGTAATCAGAGGATTTTATATATATATATATATATATATATATATATATATATATATATATATATATATATATTCTATTGATACTTAATATTAATTTTTCTAATTTAATATTCAAATCTTATCAGTTAACAGTCTGGAAAATTAGCATAGCTTAAATTTGCATGCCGACCTTGAATGAACAACCTATGTCGCTATAATCATTGAACAAAACAAACTGATTGCTCACTGTACATGTAGAGAGATCAGACTTTATGGGATTACTCAAAGGTTTAGCTATGTGGGACAACACCTGCAATTCCAGGTGTTTTTGTTGTTGTTTGCAGTCACATATGTGATAAAACTGTCTGGAAGAATGTATCATAGTAAAAGTATAATTTAAGTACAGTAATGAATTGGCCTGTCACAAACTATTATTTTGGTAATTGAGTAATCACTCAACTATTCTGATGATTTATCAAGTACATTTTTGTGGTAATAAAAATAGACCTAAGCAAACAATAGACTTTAAAATGACTTAAAATACATAAATAATAGCAATGAGGCAATAATTGGTTCAAATAATAATAAAAAAAAAATCAAAAGCAAGCAATCATAGTTTATTTTTAAACAAAACAATTAAAATACACAATTTAATAAAACTATATAATCATAACTTATGTACATGATGTATTATATCAAAAGCCTGCAGAGAGCGCCAATGGCCTGAAGATTGTTTTTACACCTTACACAGTGCAAACTAATCCTCATTTAACTCATTTTATTGAACATTTATTGTTGTGCAATGAAACACATTTCGCTGTATCAGTTGTAATACTTACCTATTCCTTGTTCAGTGGTCTGTGTCAAAGCTGCACACAGAATAACATTACATTAGTTAAATTCATTATTAATATCAATTAACAATTAACTATATAATAGTTATAATAGTTATAGTTATAACATAATTTTTTTTTATAAAGTGTCCTTAGATACAAATATAGTAAAGTAAGGTACCTTTATGGAAATTGACTCGAGTAAATTAAGTACATCATTAAGATCATCATTAATGCTAAAGTGAAAGCAGGGGACAGTGAAGTGGCCAAAATTTTACATCACAATACGGTAACACTGTGAAACAACATTACGTATGTGACCCTGGACCACAAAACGTAAGTCACTGGGGTATATTTGTAGCAATAGCCAGGTCAAAATTATTGATTTTTCTTTCATGCCAAAGATCATTAGGAAATTAAGTAAAGATCATGTTCCATGAAGATATTTTGTAAAATTCCTACTGTAAATATATCAGAACTTAATTTTTGATTAATTATATTCATTATTAAGAACTTCATTAGGATAACTTTTAAGGCAATTTTCTCAGTATTTAGATTGTTTTGCACCCTCAGATTTCAGATATTCAAATAGTTTTATCTCGGCCAAATATTGTCCTATCCTAACAAACCATACACCAATGGAAAGCTTATTTATTCAGGTTTCATTATTCAGTTCCAAAAAATTGACCCTTATGACTGGTTTTGTGGTCCAAGGTCACATATATTGTGCGAAATAATGTTAATGTTTACAATTCTTGATATAAATTTCAATTATCACAGCAAAAAACTAATACTGGGCTAACCAATTTGAGAAAAAGTTCTCCAGCTACTAAAGAACACAGTTAAGTGAAGAAAAACATTAAATAATTTGACAATTATTTTCCATGTCAGAGCACCGCATTGAGTTCTTGACTGCATATTGCTCGATTTAACATCAAGCACATCCCACTTATTTCTAATTTGTGCATGGTTTTTGTGTGTGTGTGTGTGTGTGTGTGTGTGTATAACTTTTTAGTATTTAAAACTCATTTTAAATATTTGCTGTATCAGATGTAATACTTACGTGTTTCTTCAGAGATCTTCCCTTTCTTTGTCAAAGCTGCACACAGAAATAGTAATAAGATTATAAGTGAGTGATCAGATGAGCATGTCAAAGAACACTAAGATGCTGTGTGATTTTTTTTCATCTGCTTCAAATACTCACTTCATCATCTCACTTCATCGACTTTTTCTTAACAATAGACATCCACAGCACTTACTGATTAATGTTCATTTATATATGCATTTTAACATCAGATGTGTCACATCCATGACATTTTTAAATCAGGGTTAAGTTATCTCTACTGTAGCATTTTTCTCTGGCTGTATCAACTGTAATGCTTACACATTTGCTTTAGTCGTTCAGAGATGCTTTTTAAACCAAATTGGTTAAAACCAATTCTTTTAGATCATTAAAAGTTGTATATATTTTTCCATTTCTGTGAGTGTATCTGTTTCAGACTCTTGCTATTCTAGAGTAACCCCTTCATTGCTTAAACCATAAAAATATGTGTCATTAATATGCAGTATATTAACAATCTAATGGATGTATATTGCAAGACTAAGCAAGGAAATATTGTTGGATGAGGCTTCCCAAGATGAGCTGAATGAGCGGACTAAAAACATAGAAAGCAGCTGTTCTGAGGTAAAGACCATTTATGAAGAGCCACATTAAATGCAGACTCCTGAACAACACTTGTGACGCAGGATCGACAGAAGCGAATTGTCAGAAGAGCACAAAGGCGACATGGCTTGCAGCAGATGAAGAGGAAGAAACTTGGTGTGATGTTGGATTAATCCTGGACTTATCAAGACCACTGTCTCATCAAAATGCAGTTCAACTCATTCTTGCATCCACTTGCAAAACAAACGATGACAAACAAAGCTGTGGCTGAAGCTGCTGCATCTCAGGAAGTTCTGACAGAGTTGGAGGAACGAGAAAGGGAAGCAGCAGTGCCAAAAAGAAAACAGAACTAATTATAATAACTTGCGCTACTTATCGTGTACAGATGTACTTTCATTTCTGACATACTCCACACTCTTGATAACAGGACAAATGAAGAGTAAAAGAATGTTCACTTTAATGCTTCCACTTTAAACAGCTTGCTCGAGTCTCTGTAGACTTCAGACGGATCCCAGGAACAAGTTGAATGGCTTTTAATGACGTCGTGGATCACATCAAAGGATTATACGTTTGTTGTGAACGGTGTAATGGAGAGCTTGGAAGAAACGTTGTTGAAAGATGTAGGAGCAGCTGCATTACAAACTGTGAGTTAACAGTTTAATAAACTTTGTCTGTAAATGATGGTTTTGTAACATTTAGTGAAGGGACACTGGCAGATCATAAAAGTGACAAGAGAATATTAATGTTATGCAGCTCAATACTCAATACCGCAAAAGTTTGAAAAACTATATTGTATATTTATACTCTACGTAGCACAATAAAAGCTAGTTTTCTACTGTTGCTTCAGCTGTAATACTTACACATTTGCTTTAGTTGTTCAGAGATATCCGCTTCATATCACAGCAGCACATAGAAAAAGGGAAATGAGGAGTTTATATGATTTATCTGCAGCAATTACAGTAATGTTATATCACAATGTTGTATGTGATTTTATCATCAATATATTAATATCATGCAGCTCAATACTGGACAATTACACACTTCATTAATAATTGCACTAAATCAAACACAAGCAGAATTAATAGTAAAAAAAAAAAACATACAATAAAATATATTATACATTTAAACTCTAGCACAATAAAGTTCATTTTTCTCTCTATGAGCCGTTAAACTTACACATTTCCTTTAGTTTTTCAGTGATCTTCACTTCATGTCACAGCAGGACAGAAACAGGGAAATACAGATAAACATGTCAGAAACACTGAGATGTGCTTCTAATAATCACTTCATCATCTGTACTTTATATTTATATACAATAACAATTACAGCATGGTTTCTCAACTTTGGTCTTTGAGATCCACTTTCCTGCAGAGTTTAGCTCCAACCCTGATCAATCTTACATGCCTGTATTTTTCTAGTAATCCTAGTAATGTTCACGTGTGTTTGATAGATTTGGAGCAAAACATGAGCGACAGAGTTGAGAACCTCTGAATTACAGTAATGTAAGTTAAAGCCATCATTAATGTAAATTAATGTGAACAATATTTCCACAGCATTTACAGTGTCACTGAAAAATCATATAACATTTTAAACTAGTGTAGCACAATAGAGTTCATTTTTCTCTGGCTGTATAAGCTGTAATACTTACATGTTTGATGATGTTCAGCTATCTCAGCTTCATGTATCACAGCAGCACACAAAAACAGAGGAATTAGATAAATAATGAGTGCCTTAATAATCACTTAACTTTTTATTAATAATATGTTACATTTTACAGTAATGTTGTGTTAATTTGCTAGTTTTTTTTAAATCTAACTATATGAAAATAAATAAATAAATAAATAAAGTGCACTTTAAATACCTGGATGATGCACTTAACCAAAAAAGAAAGAAAGACAAAAAGAAAGAAATGTGGAATGTTGGACACAGTGTTGGGGGTAACACATTACAGTAACAGATTATTATTATTATTATTTTATTTTATTTTATTTTATTTGTGAAGTAACTAGTAAAGTAAAGTAATGCATTAGCTTTTAATTTACAAGAAAATATCTGAGTTACTTTTCCAAAAAAAAAAAGGTCAGTTTCTTTGTTTTCTAAGGTGGCTGAGAAAGCTCAACACACTGCAAATTAAAAAAACAAACAAACAAACCAAAAAAAAAATAAATAATAATATGCCAATTGAAAGGGCTTTTACATTTGCCAAAATATTATATTAATATATATTTAAAAATAATTAAATAAATACATAAATAATAACAAAAAAAGGATGCCCAGCCCAGATAAGTAAAGTAACACAAAAGTAATGTAATGCATTACTTTCCATAAAAAGTAACTAAGTAACTTTATTACTTGTTTAGGGAGTAATGCAATATTGTAATACATCACTTTTAAAAGTGACTTTCACTGGGCATTTCATGCACTCAAATGTCACAACTTTAATAAAGTAGCAGAGGGGGCTGGGGCTATCAGACTATGAATTTGAAAGTCAAAATAAAAAGATAAAATGTACACAGTACACGGTTGAGTAAAGTTCATAAGTATAGTACTTATAGTGCATCATATGGCACTTCAGTCTGTTACTGTAGCAACATTTACCCACACTAAACATGACACTGAACAACATAACATGTGAATGATCAGAGTAAAAATATAAATTATCTCTTTAAAATGTAGTGCAGTTAAAGTCAACTAAATATATTGTAAGCAATGTTGTTTTAATAGTAAATTTATGCACTAGTGTTGCATTAAAACTGTTGCTGTAGCAGTTTTAATACTTACACAATTCTTTTTCACAGTCCTCTGCTTCATGTCACAACAGCACATAAAGGCACATAGAGTATTAAAACAGTATTTAATCAATAAGTAAATGTCTTGCTTATTGGTAAATTCATTACCCGACATTAACTAATAGGACTTTATTGTTAAGTGTCACTTATAATACTTATTACATAATTTATTAGTAAATACATTTCATTTATATATTTTAAACATCAGTCAAGTAATCTGTCACACCCATGACGTTTTTATATTAAATTCAACTTACTCATCTGCTTTAGTTGTGCAGAGATTTCGGCTTCATGTCACAGCAGCACATAGAAACAGAAATGAGGAGATTATGAGTGAATGAACAGAAGAACATGACACAAACACTGAGAAGATACTGTGTGATTCTTCATGTGCTTCTAATAATCACTTTATTGTCTGCATGACTTTTTATTAACAATCAGTAATGCCACCTCTGAGCTGCAATAATAGGTCTGTAAAAATATTTAAATACTAATTAAGATGCAATAAAAAAACAGCCTAAAAGTTGTAGCTTAAAAGTTTGAATCTAGTAATGTTGACTGAATAAAACTAAACTATAACAAGTCTAATATCCAATTCTTTAAAACTTTGTAAATTTTGTTACAAAGTTCAAACTATAAATGTAATTCTGATGCTCTTTAATTTTTCTCCTGTTGTTTAAGCTGTAATACTTACACATTTGCTTTAGTAGCTCCACTTCATGTCACATCAGCACATAGAAAGAGAAATTAGGAGATTATAAGTGAATAAATAGATGAACGTGACAGAAACACTGAGACATAAAACACATTAAAATACTAATTAAATGTGTCATTATTTACTCGCCATCTTCTTACAAAACTGATATTAAAGAGTCTTCATGCAGCTCTTTTCCATGCATTGACAGTTTATCATGACTATCAAAACAACCCCAAAAATAATATTTGAAACACCAGAAAAGTACAATCAATCTCCATATTACTTGTGAACTAAATTTTGCTAATATGAAAGCTTTATGTGCAGTTTAAGTGTTATTTTATATTTACATCTACTGTCATGCAACAAAGTTAATTTTTCTCTTTCTTGCTTTATCACCTGAAATACTTACACTTTTCATTTTTTAGTTCAGAGGTTTTGCGCCTATAGAAAAAAACACCAACAGCTGCAGCAGCAGCAGCCATCAGCAGAGCAACAACAATCCCTGCTACAGCACCTGGAGACAGACCTGGATCTGTAATGATAAAGAGAAAAAGTCATTAGTGAGAATGTGTGTCTGATCTATAACAAACACTTTTATACATTTTGAGTTTTAAAAAAGTCACCATATGATGTCTGTACACTGATGTTCTTCTATTGACTCGTGATCTGATCCCTTTAAAGTCGCATCATCTGACTTATTCACAGACAGCTGATAAACAATCATTACTTCAAAACACTTGAGTTCCTCACCTCTGACAGTAACAGTGAATCTCTTGTATGAAGTCTGTTTGTTGCTGCTGATCTTTACTGTATAAGGTCCAGAGTCTGTGGTTCTGCTGTTTGTGATGATTAGAGATCCAGTCTGATGGTCTAGTTTCAATCTGTCTCGAAATCTCTCATCAGTATCATATAATGGTGAGCTCTTGGCCTCCATATCATGTTTAGCAATGAGTTTTCCTTCATCTCCAAACCTCCAGACTATTAGCTCATTTTCTTGTAGTTGAGGAACATGAAGAGTGACAGGATCTCCCTCCATCACTGACACACTCTTCATTTCAGATTCTGCCCCAGCAATAACAGAAGGAGGCTCTACAAGAAACAGACTCACACACAGAAAATAATTATACTGAACACTGTTACTGGCACTAGAATATGAAGCTTTACAGATTAGTTCATTTTATGGTTACTACATTAAGCATATGCAGATTAACAAATGTAGTAGCAATTTGAAATGTAGAACAGTCACAGCTGGCTGAATAATTTAGTCTTATTTCACATCAACACTGCATCAGTTTGAAACCCTGCACTTGTCTGTGTTCAAAAGATAGATTACAATTCATTTTTATATATAACAAGCAATCAAGCTTTAAGTTGTTTAAATAATGTTACTGAAGGAATGAAACGAAAAATATCTGTCTATGTTCTGTATCAAATTTAAGTCACATAGTATGAACTTGTTTCATCGCTTTGAATCTGTTTAATCAAGATTAACACATAAAAAAAAAAAAAAAAAAAAATCAAGTACAGTCACTTTTATTTATATAGCGCTTTTAACAATACAAAAAGAAACTTGAAAACATGTAATTATTAAAAAATATAAATATCCTCACCATAGACGGAAACACTGAATTTAATGTTTAAGGTTCCAGTGTTGTGGCTGATTTCTGCTTTATAAAGTCCAGAGTGATTGGTTCGGATGTTTGTGATGGTGAGAGATCCGGTCTGATCCAGCTGTATTCTGCCTCTAAATATCTCATAATCTTCATATGAGATTTCATTTCCATCAGTTTTAGCAATGCTGGAACCTTTATCTCCAAACCTCCACTGTATCAGATAAAGTGTCTGTATTTTAGTAAGATCAAGGTTTAGAGTGACAGAATCCCCCTCCATCACTGAAATCGGTTCATCAGTTTCAGCATAAAACACTCCTGCAGAACAAACAGAAACAGTTTCTCAAAGATTAAACTCATACAGCACTGCTGGCAATGATGTTAAAGATTTATTCATGATCATTTAGTCTAATTAACACTGTCTGATTTAATGATGTGGTCTTTGTTCACCTACTATTGTGCCTGAGACACCAAATAGCAACCTGGGTCGCTTATGCTAAGATATTATTGTTAATGTACACAAAATTGGGGGTGGTGTACAGTGGCATGTGAAAGTTTGGGAACTCCTTGCAGAATCTGTGAAAATGTGAATAATTTTAACAAAATAAGAGAGATCATACAAAATGCATGTTATCATTTTTATTTAGTACACAGAGTAAGACATTTTACATAAACTTGTACTCCACAAGACCAAAAAAATAGCTGAAATTATTAAAATAACCCCCTTCAAAAGTTTGGGAACCCTTGGTTCTTAACACTGTGCGTGGTTCCCTGGGTGATCTAGACTGACCAAAATTAAAAACGCAACACTTTTGTTTTTGCCCCCATTTTTCATGAGCTGAACTCAAAGATCTAATCTTTTTCTATGTACACAAAAGGCCTATTTCTCTCAAATATTGTTCACAAATCTGTCTAAATCTGTGTTAGTGAGCACTTCTCCTTTGCCGAGATAATCCATCCACCTCACAGGTGTGGCATATCAACATGCTGATTAGACAGCATGATTGTTACACAGGTGTGCCTTAGGCTGGCCACAATTTAAAGGACACTCTAAAATGTGCAGTTTTACTGTATTGGGGGGGTCCGGAAATCAGTCAGTATCAGGTGGGACCACCATTTGCCTCACGCAGTGCAACACATCTCCTTCGCATAGAGTTAATCAGGTTGTTGATTGTGGCCTGTGGAATGTTGGTCCACTCCTCTTTAATGGCTGTGCGAAGTTGCTGCAGTCAGGTCGAGACCCCGATGAAGACGACAAGCATGCAGATGAGCTTCCCTGAGACAGTTTCTGACAGTTTGTGCAGAAATTCTTTGGTTATGCAAACCGATTGTTGCAGCAGCTGTCCGGGTGGCTGGTCTCAGATGTTCTTGGAGGTGAAGATGCTGGATGTGGAGGTCCTGGGCTGCTGCGGTTGTGAGGTCAGTTGGATGTACTGCCAAATTCTCTGAAACGCCTTTGGAGATGGCTTATGGTAGAGAAATTAACATTCAATTCATGGGCAACAGCTCTGGTGGACATTCCTGCAGTCAGCATGCCAACTGCACACTCCCTCAAAACTTGCGACATCTGTGACATTGTGCTGTGTGATAAAACTGCCCATTTTAGAGTTGCCTTTTATTGTACCCAGCCTAAGGCACACCTGTGCAATAATCATGCTGTCTAATCAGCATCTTGATAAGCCACACCTGTGAGGTGGATGGATTATCTCAGCAAAGGAGAAGTGCTCACTAACACAGATTTAGACAGATCTATGAACAATATTTGAGAGAAATAAGCCTTTTGTGTACACAGAAAAAGTCTTAGATCTTTGAGTTCAGCTCATGAAAAATGGGGGCAAAAACAAAGTGTTGTGTTTATAATTTTGTTTGTTTGTTTGTTTGGTTTTGTGATGGTTGTTCATGAGTCTCTTTTTGTTCTGAACAGTTAAATTGAACACTGTTCTTCAGAAAAAACCTCCCTGTCCTGTAGACTGAGGGACTTAAACACAACTATTAAAAAAAGGGTTAAAACATTTACTGATGCTCCAGAAGAAAACACTATGCATTAAGAGCCGGGGGTGAAAACTTTTTGAATTTGAAGTTTAATCTACTTAAAATGTCTTCTAGGAAACATGCAAGTATCTTATGTTGCTTCCAAAGTGCAGAACTAAATGGAAAAAAATAAAATATTTCAACAAAATAAGAAAAATTTGTACATCTTCGTCCTGTTCTAATGTTTTCACTCCTGGCTCTTAATGCATCGTGTTTCCTTCTGGAGCATCAGTGAATGTTTGAACCTTTTTTAATAGTAGTGTTTGAGTTCCTCGATTATCTTCAGTGTGAAAAGATGGATCTCAAAAGCATGCTGGAAAGGGTTCAAATATGCCAAATATGCTGGAAAACCAACAAATCTGCAGAAACTGGAGGAGTTTTCTGAAGAACAGTGTTCAGTTTAACTGTTCAGAACAAACAAGGCACTATGAACAACCACCACCAAAAAAAAATAAAAATAAAATAATAATAATAATAATAATAATAATATATAGCTGAAAATAATCATTTCAGCTATTTTTTATAGTCTTGTGGACTATATGTAAACATTTTTATGTAAAAAAAATATCTTAGGACAGTACTAAATAAAAAAATAACATGCATTTTGTAAGATCTCTCTTATTTTGTTAAAATTATTGACATTTTCACAGATTCTGCAAGGGGTTGCTAAACTTTCGCACGTCACTGTATCTATATAGCATAGTATACCCTGGTTCTTCCCTTGCGAAAATTAACCATTGTTTTATTATAAAAACGTAACAACGGTGTTTTGACGTATTGCCATGTATAACCTCAGTTTTACTACAAATACCACGGTTAAACTATGGTTAGTATAGCACAAGCATGGTTAATTTGTGGTTACAGTGGTTTAACTATGTTTCTTTTGGGTTTATTTTGCGGTTTATGCGGTTTCCGGTGAATCCGAAAGTGTTATAAGAACAAAGAAAACTGCGCACTTACCACACATTATTAGCAAAAACAGAACGATTTTTAACGTGCTCTTCATAATGTTGATCTCAATGGGTATTTATTCATATTAGTTTGTTAACGACGATGACGGAGTGATTTTTATATTGCTAAAATTTAAGTGCTAAAAAAATAACTTTTTCCAAAACAAACAGAATGACCCGATCCGTACCGGAAACACGATTTGTACTGCGCATGTGCGGACACGTGTCTACTTTCTGTCTGAAACTGAAAACTAACAATGAAATTAATTGTTCTACCTATTAGATTGTGTTTTATTATCGTCTACACCTACCCCAACCCTAAACTTAGTCCTTACTATAATACAAAAACAGTATTATTGTTGTACAGAATGACAAAAATAACGTTAGATGTGCGCATGCCCACAGTAGCTGGAGCTGTATTCCTCCTAGCCTTTACCTCTGGAGTATGACAAAACAATTTACGGTGTTATGGATCAACTGGGGAACATGTTAACTGGGGATGCACGTGTGCACGCAAGTTTGTTTACCTGGATTTCCAGCAGATGTTAGACGACGACAGATTTGTCACATGCGAAATTGCACAGATCATAGAATTAAAACGTGTTTCACCAGCAGTACACATTTGTTATGCAAAATAAAGCGCCTTGATTTCACCGTGTTCGTGTCTGCGTATTTCACGCAGTTTTAAGGAAGTTTATATGCTCCCATGTCACGCTCACAAACCACGCCCACGTTAACATGGGACAATCGTTGCAATGAATGATCAAACTCCTCAAAGAACTGAAGTAAAACTGTAAGTATTTTATTTTCAATATCTCTGTATAGCATTGTGTCTGCAGTGCGCTATGTGTTCTAATTAACAAACATAGATTAAGTTAAAATTAGCGGTAGGCTACCTAAAACAAACAAGATCGGCAAAGTCCATTATGCTTTTAATGACAAGTCTTGTTAATTGATCTTGAGTTTACTATTGTTCCTAATCAAATTATTAATGTTCTGAGTTATTACTTAATATTAAAGAAAATAATATTAATAATAATAATAATAATAATAATAATAATAAAAAGAACAGATGCTTTGGCTTGAGTTTAAGTGATTTTACACTTGTATTATTATTATTATTTTCTGAGATCTCTTGATTGCTCTGATGCTTCAGTATCCTCTTCCCTTGACATATGACTGATTTTGCATAGGCTTAGATCTCTGTTTAAACTGTTTAGTTTTTTTTACATACTGCATCCTGGGCTCTCATCAGACTACTTGTGTTTCTAATGGTAGAAAACGTGATGAACAGCCATCAACTGAGCTGGACGATGACTTCACTGACTTTAACATAAAAAAGACCTGACTTTAACAGAGAAAATTTACTGTTTACTTTTAGAGCTGCTTTTCAGGATAATTATATTTTTTTTGCATTATTGACACACTGTAAAGCTGCTCTTACTGTAATAGGCACAATATAAATAAAGGTGACTTGACTTCGTAGACCTTTGTTAAAAAAAAAACATTTCTGCCATATGAAACTTAAATAGCATGGGTATATTTGTATATTTTGTAAATATATCAAAACTTTTTTTTGTTTTGTTTTTTATTAGTAATATGCATTGCTAAGAACTTCCTTTTGGACAACTTTCACTGCAATTGTTTCAATATTTAGAATATTATTTATTTATTTTTGCTTTAACACCTATGTATATATGTTTGTTAAACATTAAATAAATGTTTGTTAAACATTAAATAATTTGTTGAACTTAAATAAGCACAGATAGTTCACTGCATCTTATCTGTGTCACTAATTCGAAATTATAGGCAAAACTATAGCTTGTTTATCACTTATTCACAGAAAAGAAAGAAATAAAGTTAATAAAGTGCTTGACGTCCCTTTAACCACAGAAATATTCCGACTTAAATAATACACAAATTAAAGATTTTTTATTTTTTTTTTTTTTACTGCACATACAGGCGTTTTACAAAGTACATACCTTATTGATAATTATTATTTTTAAAAAAAAGTAAATAAATAAATAAATCCATTCAATCCAGGAATGTAGCCCAAACAAAACAATCTGGGCGTGGTCTGTGAGACGCTACATGAAAACGCATTAAACTTCCCTTAAACGGCGTCTGATACATTGGAATAACGAAAGGGAAGACAAAAGAATCCAATAATGATAAAAACATTCACAAATAATGTGGAAAGCCATGTGACGAATATGTGGCCATCCAACATCTGCTGGAATCTCAGGTAAAACTATCTGCGTGCACACGCATATCCCCAGATAACATGATCCCCAGTTGATCCATAACAACGGCACTATCCAGTAAATAAATTTCTAGTTAAATTTAAAAATTATATTTTGTAATATGATGACTGAAACTTTGTTTCATTTATTTTGGCATTGCTGTCATGTTATTTTTTTTTTTTTAAATGATTTGACTAGATTTATATTTGATAACATTGACCCCACTTTTTCTTTGTGTTTAGAACATGTTTTATTTGGTTTTACTAAAATCCCCTCAAATAAAAGGAAAGAGTATTATATTACAAATTGTATTTTATTTTTTGCTACATTTCATATTTATAAGTGTAAGTACAGTAAAAGCAAGCTTTTATTTTTGGTTCTTAAAAAAAGAAATTCAAATTTATGTTAAGACATTTTTTTTTTTTTATTTACATAATAAGAAATCAATTAGGACTGTTTCCATTTGTAAATGATAGATAGGGGCAGAGTTTTTCATAATTTGGGGCCAGGCAGAGAAAGCCCTATCTCCCCTACATTTCAGTCTAGTTCTGGGAACCCACAACATATGTGTAGCCTGAGATCTGAGTGATCTAACAGGGTTGTGGACAGTAAGCATCTCTGAGGAGCAAGCCATTTATAGCTTTGTACACAAAGAGCAAAATTTTAAACTCAATATGGTACTGCAACGGTAACCAATGTAGCGAGCATAAGATACCCATTTGTGACTGCCTGTAAGCAAACGGGCAGCCGCATTTTGAACCAACTGAAGTCAATGTATACAGTGGGGATCGAACGTTTGGGCACCCCAGGTAAAAATTTGTATTAATGTACATAAAGAAGCCAAGGAAAGATGGAAAAATCTCCAAAAGGCATCAAAATACAGATTAGACATTCTTATAATATGTCAAAAAAAGTTAGATTTTATTTCGGGACGTCATTTACACTTTCAAAATAACAGAAAACAAAAAGAAATTGCGTCTGCAAAAGTTTGGGCACCCTGCAGAGTTAATGTCTTGTACTGCCCCCTTTGGCAAGTATCACAGCTTGTAAACGCTTTTTGTAGCCAGCCAAGAGTCTTTCAATTCTTGTTTGAGGTATCTTTGCCCATTCTTCCTTACAAAAGTCTTCCAGTTCTTTGAGATTTCTGGGCTGTCTGTCACGCATTGCTCTTTTAAGGTCTATCCATAGATTTTCAATTATGTTGAGGTCAGGAGATTGTGAAGATGGCAAAACCTTCAGTTTACGCCTCTTGATGTAATCCACTGTGGATTTTGAGGTGTGTTTAGGATCATTATCCATTTGTAGAAGCCATCCTCTCTTTAACTTCAGCTTTTTCACAGATGGCATCAAGTTACCATCCAAAATTTGCTGAAATTTTATTGAATCCATTTTTCCTTCCACTCATGAAATGTTCCCTGTGCCACTGGCTGCAATACAACCCCAAAGCATGATTGATCGACCCCCATGCTTAACAGTTGGACAGAGGTTCTTTTCATTAAATTCTGTGCCCTTTCTTCTCCAAACGTACCTTTGCTCATTCTGGCCAAAAAGTTCTATTTTAACCTCATCGGTCCACAGAACTTGTTTCCAAAATGCATCAGGCTTGTCTGTATGTCCATTTGCAAAGTGTAACTGACAGAGATGTCAGTTATATTTCTTTCTCATTTACTTATTTTCAATATTTCGTTAAGGACTTTTAATTTGAAACTGCTTTGTTAAGAACTGTTTGAGTGGGGACTTTTATTATAAAAAAAAAAGTGAATTAGGAAGACAGATGTCTGCAGCTCATGGCAAGTTAAAAAGGTGTTCATGTTCTGAAGCTTATAGTGTACTCATCTGGAGTCAAGAACAATTTCAGATGCAAGAATGATATCTCCTTTTGGTAATAAGCAGCCAATGAAGTAAGTTTTCGTTTGTATTATATGCGATTGATGTGGATTGTGTTGCTGTGTGGAAAAGAACAATGTCTGTATAAAGACTACAGTTAAGTTGTTAAAGTTAACAATTCTGTCTAAAGGATTTACAAAGCCATTTATTTTGTATTTATTATGTTCTTTATATTATTTGTTTTTACTTTATTTGTGTGTATTCAGTTCTCACGGCATCTTGAGTTGGTTGGTTATGGTGAACCAGTCAATAAAATCGTCAGTCATCAGAGAATCCTTGTGCTCGTGAAATTACTAGGGGGAGCTACACAAAGTTCAAATGCTGATTTTTGTGGTGAGGACATAGAAGAGGTTTTCTTCTGATGACTCTTCCATGAAGACCAAATTTGTACAAGTATCTCTTCATAGTGGAATAGTGTACCACAACTCCAGTGTCTGCCAGATCTTTCTGGAGGGATCGTGCAGTCAAACATGGGTTTTAACTTGCTTTTCTCACAATCCTGCGAGCTGTTCTGTCTGATATTTTTCTTGGTCTTCCAGATCTTGCTTTAACTTCCACTGTTCCTGATGACTGCCATTTCTTAATTACATTCCTAACAGAGGATATTGGCATCTGAAAATGCTTTGCTGTCTTCTTATAGCCTTCTCCTGCTTTGTGAGCGTAAACTATTTTCAGATGATGATTGAGAACAATCCATGACACTGTCAGGTCTCAGCTTTCCAAAGGGGGCAGTGCATGCTATAAACTCTGCAGGGTGCCCAAACTTTTGCAGACGCCTTTTTTTGTTTTCTGTTATTTTGAAAGTGTATATGATGGAAATAAAATCTAACTTTTGACATATTATAAGAATGTCTAATCTGTAATTTGATGCCTTTTGGAGATTTTTCCATCTTTCCTTGGCTTCTTTATGCACATTAATACAAATTTTTACCTGGGGTGCCCAAACTTCCGATCCCCACTGTAGATGAGACCAGCAACCCATAGTAAAGCAAGCTAAAATAATTGAGTCGCGAAGAGATGAAAGCATGTGTTACGGTCTCAAGACTTCCTGCTCAGGAAGGTTTTAACCTTTGCTAATCTACAAAGATGGTAAAAGCCAGAGCTCACAGTGGCATTAATTTGTTTATCTAACTTTAGTTTGCAGTCAAGTATAAAACCCAGAATTTTAACGTTGTGGACTTGATATTGGGTAAGAGAGCCCAAATCAGTTGTGTGCAAGTCAGTTTTGAAACTTGATCTGAACAAAACAACCTGTGTTTTATCATCGTTTAGATGTAGAAAATTATTTGTAAGCCACGTTTTCAATTCGAGGAGACAGGCAGTTAACTGATTTCCAGCAGAATTATCATCACGTTTAAGTAGTATGCAGAGCTGAGTATCGTCAGTGTAGCAATGATACAATACACCAAATCTCCTAAATATAGATTCCATGGGTAACATATACAGTGAAAAGAATATTGGTGCCAAGGTTGATCCCTGGGGAACACCACATGCAGAATTTTTTACAGAAGAGGAGTACTTGCCGATGTTGACTGAAAATCTTCTGTTAGTCAGAAAAGATTGAAAAACATCATAAATACCACTAATACTCAAATAGTATTGCAGTTGCA
Organism: Labeo catla; assembly: GCA_012976165.1. Lineage (NCBI taxonomy): Eukaryota > Metazoa > Chordata > Actinopteri > Cypriniformes > Cyprinidae > Labeo > Labeo catla. Next base: position 16,886 of record VONZ01003543.1, read on the forward strand.
CAAGTACTTTTTTTTTTTTTCTCAAATTTTCAATAGAAATGGGAGATTGGAAATTGGTCCAAAATTTGAAGGGTCAAGTGAAGGCTTCTTATGGATAGGCAATGCAGATGCTAATTTAAAAATCAGTTACAACCCCTGTTAGAAGACAACTGTTTATAATGGTCACTAAATCTGAACCAACAGCCTCAAATGTTTGTTTAACAAACCGTGAGGGCATAACAGCATAAGGGGAAAAAGTGGATTTTAATTTTAAGGTAATATCTCTGCATGTCTGTACAGAGACTAAATCAAATTCACTCCACTGAATATTAGATAAAACGGCATCTAAAACAGGGCTTACAGTAATAGCTAACTGAGCCTTAATCACATTCACATGCAAATAAACAGAAGCATCTGCACCTTTTTGCCACATGTGGCTCCTGAGAGCTTCAGTTTCACTGACACTGCTTATCAATGTTTGTTCTAGCAGAAGTGCACCGCAGCATATTTCCTTATTTGTTTCAAAAATAGAATGGGGAAAGAATGTGGACAGTTCCAACAAGGGGCAGTTAACCTAACTCATTCCTGATTGAAGGAATGAGCTACACTTAAAATTAGGAATGAGGTACAGTGGTATCATATTGCATATTAAAATTGCAATACAGTATTTATTTGTATAGTGCTTTTTACCACACGTTACAGAGCAGATTTACAAAGAACAGAGCTTTACACTGCATCTCTAGATCTGATGTCATAAACTACAAAAGCAACAGCAGCCACGCCCACCAGAGCAGTGATGACCAATCGGATCGCAGCTTCAGTAACACCACAACAGTGAATTTCTAGAGGAGAAAATTTGGACTTCAATTAGGTTGTTAAAGAAGCTTAATGTATTTTGATTTATTATTATTATTATTATTATTATTAGCACTATTTTTAATACTGGAATTTATACCAGGTACCAAACAAATGCACATACATAAAAGAGCTGACTCATGTCCAGATGTTGAGTCTGGTTGCTGATGGGATTAGTGAGCTGTAGGTGTAGGTGTTTTTATCATGATATTTCACCTCCAGATGTAAAGAGACACTGCTGAAGATATGAGACATGCTGATGCTGGACAATAAATGGTTTCCTTTGTACCAGGAGAGAATCACATGACTCACATTCACCACTGAACACAGCAATGACCAATATGAGCAGATGAGCTGAAGAATAAACAGAAATAAGAAATAAGCAAAAAAAAAAAAAAAAAGATTTCTCTGAAGAAATGGCAAAAAATCCAGTAAATTATGCTTATAGAACAACCAAAACACTAGAAGAATAACAATACATATAGATTATACAATATATACATATTTAATAATACTAACAGGTACATTAGGTACATGTTTGTTTACCTGAGACCAACAGGCAAAATCTACTTTCAAACTATGATTTTCCAAATTATGCTTTTAAATCATAAATATTTTAATATTTATGATTTTTATTATTTATGATATTTAATATACTTCTGTTAAGATTCTAAAGTAATTGAATCAGCCCGACGCAGTGTGGTAGCAGAGTTGTATTAGAGCTATTGTTTCTAAAGTAACTGAAACACATGTGTAAGTTTCTAACGTAATTGAAACGGAGTGAGTTGTTGTGATAATTCTGATGCATTTCTAAAGTAACTGAAATGACCCGACACAGTGTGGTCACAGAATTATTTCATAACTGTTGTGTGTTTTAGTGTAGTGAGTCGGACGCACTGTGACTCTGTGAAGTTTGAAGCCCAAAAAGCAGATTTGTCCGATGTACCGTGGCTAAGTAAACTGTTTTAACAATTTAACATAAAACTAGAGATGCACCGATTGATCGGCTAGTGATCGGAATCGGCCGATTTTTCGTATGATCGACCCAGATCGGTGACCGGCCGGTCAGGCTCACGTCCGCCGATCCTTTTATTTCCAGCGGCGGCGCAGGCAATTACGTCACAGCTACGCGCACACTCACAGTCTGATGTTAACATGTCGTTGGTGTGGAAGTTCTTTTCTGTGAGTGGAGATGACACAAAGATCGCAGTTTGTAACGTTTGTAAATCAAAAATACATCGTGGGGGAACAAGCTCAAAAACGTTCGGAACAACAAACCTAATAAGACACTTAAAACACTATCATTTAGCTGAATATGCCCAGTTTGAAAAGGGGAAAGTGGCTAAAGCTAGCGCGCCGAGTCCAAGCCAAAGCTCGTCAGCCACAAGTCAGCAGCCTGTACTATCCTTTACTGGGATGAGCAGTGAGAAGACCAAAGCAATTACGAGGAAAATTATGGAATTAATGGCCCTTGATGACCAGCCGTTCTCCATAGTCGAAGACCACTTTTAAACTGTTTTGTTAAATTAATGTCTTGTATTGTAGAATGCGCGCTCAACACCGCAGAGAAATTAGCGCCATCGTTAAAACGAAACCGAAAGTAAAACGCGCGCGCGCATTCAACAGCAATTTTAATACCCCACGTTTAGAGAGCGACTACCCAATGTGCGCAAATTAGTCTACATAACATATCTAGGCTGTAGGCTTGTATTTAATACAACCTTAATATTCATTTGGTGCTCCTAAATTTTTTTTGGTGCTACCAAGTAAAAAAGTTCATTTCGAGCCCTGATTCAGTAGACCTATTTGTAGTGCACCAGCCACCCAATAATAGCAATAAGCTTTGTGCTTTTGATAGTTTTAATATAAAACACAGTTTCAGCTTTCAAAATCTGTCAGTTATAGTAAAATACAAACAATGCGTCTTGCAATAATGTGTTTTTCAAGCTCTCTAATGTGGCGTGACAGATCGCTGTATTCATCAATCATCAATCATTCAACTTTTTGATTACAGTGAGATATTCGGGTTTATTAAATTATACGGTTTTCTTTGTGAAAATTCCACCACCTACTCCGCAAAATCGTCTGTGGCATCCAATCTTTCATTCCTCACATGTATATAATTAAAAAAAACAAAAAAAATCTAAAGTTTGAAATGGACTCCAACTTTCATTACAGTTCTTTAAAAAAAAA
>VONZ01003544.1:0-19906 GCA_012976165.1 Labeo catla
TAAACAGCCAATCCCATTGAATACATTGCAAGTGGGATGTGTGTCCATTTCCAATGTATTAAACAGCCAATCCCATTGAATACATTGCAAGTGGGATGTTTGTCCACTTCCAATGTATTAAACAGCCAATCCCATTGAATACATTGCAAGGGATGTGTGTCCATTTCCAAATGTATAGGAATAGCCCTTGGAATCCGAATTCTGTGAGTTTCATGTCATAATACTGTATAATTTGCTTACAATCATATGGTTTGCATGTGTGAGAAACTGCTAAGGATTCAAACATCTTAGCAGAAATTCACACCTATTTGACGGCCCTGAATAAATTGGAAATGGACATTTTGTCATGCAAATATTGTTAATAAAAACACCTCTACTGTAAAAAAACATAAAAATATAAAATCATTCTAGTTTCATGTCATAATACAATTTATGTATTATGTATAATACAATTTGCTTACAAATTGTACAGTATTAAAAAAAAAAAAACAACATAAAAATATTCAATCAAATTGTTTTCTGCTAATTCCAACAGATTATTGTTCTTCATCTCCTCATGTACCACTGTGGTGATTTTCAAGTTGTTTTATTATATCATTTTTTAATAATTTCATACCAAAGTTGACAAATGCGATTTACATTGCTTTATAGACATAAAAAAAAAAAAAACATAAAAACATTACATCAAAATATTTAAATTTAAAAATTATTAAAATATAAATAATTTAAAATTTAAAAATATTAAACCACTGTGGTGATTTTCAAGTTGTTTTACTGTATCATTTTTTTAATAATTTCATACCAAAGTCGACAAATGCTATTTACATTGCTGTATAGACATTTAAAAAAAACATAAAAATATGAAATCAAATTGAATACTCCAACAGATTATTGTTCTGCATGTCCCCAAGTACCACAGAAATTAAGTTGTTTTATTGTATCATTTTTTAAATAATTGCATACCAAAATCATGACAAATGCTATTTACATTGCTTTATAGACATTTAAAAAAAACATAAAAATATGAAATCAAATTAAATACTCCAACAGATTATTGTTCTGCATGTCCCCAAGTACCACAGAAATTAAGTTGTTTTATTGTATCATTTTTTAAATAATTGCATACCAAAATCATGACAAATGCTATTTACATTGCTGTATAGACATTTAAAAAAAAACATAAAAATATGGAATCAAATTGTTTTTTAAAAACTTCAACAGATTATTGTTCTTCATCTCCTCATGTACCACTGTGGTGATTTTCAAATTGTTTTATTATATCATTTTTTAATAATTGCATACCAAAATCATGACAAATGCAATTTACATTGCTTTATAGACATTTTAAAAAAACATAAAAATATAAAATCAAATTGAATACTCCAACAGATTATTGTTCTGCATGTCCCCAAGTACCACAGAAATGAAGTTGTTTTATTGTATCATTTTTTAAATAATTGCATACCAAAGTTGACAAATGCTATTTACATTGGTGTATAGACATAAAAAAAACATAAAAATATTAAATCAAAATATTAAAATTTAAAAAATATTAAAATTTAAATAATTTAAAGTTTAAAAATATTAAACCACTGTGGTGATTTTCAAGTTGTTTTACTGTATAATTTTTTAATAATTTCATACCAAAGTCGACAAATGCTATTTACATTGCTTTATAGACATTTAAAAAAAACATAAAAATATGAAATCAAATTGAATACTCCAACAGATTATTGTTCTGCATGTCCCCAAGTACCATAGAGATGAAGTTGTTTTACTGGATCATTTTTTAACAATTTCATACCAAAGTTGAAAAATGCTATTTACATTGCTTTATAGACATTAAAAAAAAACAAAAACATAAAAACATTACATCAAAATGTTTAAATTTAAAAATTATTAAAATATAAATAATTTAAAATTTAAAAATATTAAACCACTGTGGTGATTTTCAAGTTGTTTTACTGTATCATTTTTAAATAATCTCATACCAAAGTCGACAAATGCTATTTACATTTCTGTATAGACATTAAAAAAAAATAAAGATAAAAATATTAAATCAAACTATTTAAATTTAAAAATTATTAAAATTTAAATAATTTAAAATTTAAAAATATTAAACCACTGTGGTGATTTTCAAGTTGTTTTACTGTATAATTTTTTAATAATTTCATACCAAAGTCGACAAATGCTATTTACATTGCTGTATAGACATTTAAAAAAAACATAAAAATATAAAATCAAATTGAATACTCCAACAGATTATTGTTCTGCATGTCCCCAAGTACCACAGAGATGAAGTTGTTTTATTGTATCATTTTTTTAATAATTGCATACCAAAGTTGACAAATGCTATTTACATTGGTGTATAGACATAAAAAAAAACATAAAAATACTAAATCAAAATATTTAAATTTAAAAATTATTAAAATTTAAATAATTTAAAGTTTAAAAATATTAAACCACTGTGGTGCTTTTCAAGTTGTTTTACTGTATCATTTTTTAATAATTTCATACCAAAGTCGACAAATGCTATTTACATTGCTTTATAGACATTTAAAAAAACAACATAAAAATATAAAATCAAATTGAATACTCCAACAGATTATTGTTCTGCATGTCCCCAAGTACCACAGAGATGAAGTTGTTTTATTGTATCATTTTTTTTTTTTAATAATTGTGACACCAAAGTTGGGATAAATGCCATTTTCTATGTAGCCTGTTTTATAGACATTTAAAAAAAAAAACAGAAATCAAATTGTTTTTGAAACCCAACAGATTATTGTTCTTCATCTCCCTCATGTACCACTGTGGTATTTTCAAGCTGTTTTATTATATCATTTTTAATACCAGATACCAAAATCATATGACAAATGCAAATTGGCATTGCTTTTATAGACATTTTAAAAAACATAAAATATAAAATCAAATTGAATTGGCTCCAACATATTTGGTTTGTCTCTGCATGTCCCCAAGTACCACAGAGATGAAGTTGTTTTTATTGTATCATTTTTTAATAATTGCATACCAAAGTTGACAAATGCTATTTACTGCTATTGGCATAGATACATAAAAACATAAAAATATTAAATCAGCCATTTAAATTTAAAATTATTAAAATTTAAAAAATATTAAAATTTAAAATATTGGGAACCACTGTGGCATTTTGGTTGTTTTACTCGTATCATTTTTAAATAATTGTGATACCAAAATCATGACAAATGCTATTTACATTGTTTTATAGACATTTAAAAAACATAAAATATAAAATCAAATTGAATACTCCAAACAGATTATTGTTCTGCATGTCCCCAAGTACCACAGATGAAGTTGTTTTACTGTATCATTTTTTAATAATTGCATACCAAAATCATGACAAATGCTATTTACATTGCTTTATAGACATTTAAAAAAAAACATAAAAATATAAAATCAAATTGAATACTCCAACAGATTATTGTTCTGCATGTCCCCAAGTACCACAGAGATGAAGTTGTTTTACTAGATCATTTTTTAATAATTTCATACCAAAGTTGACAAATGCTATTTACATTGCTTTATAGACATTAAAAAAAGCATAAAAATATTAAATCAAACTATTTAAATTTAAAAATTATTAAAATTTAAATAATTTAAAATTTAAAAATATTAAACCACTGTGGTGATTTTCAAGTTGTTTTACTGTATAATTTTTTAATAATTTCATACCAAAGTCGACAAATGCTATTTACATTGCTTTATAGACATTTAAAAAAACATAAAAATATAAAATCAAATTGAATACTCCAACAGATTATTGTTCTGCATGTCCCCAAGTACTACAGAGATGAAGTTGTTTTATTGTATCATTTTTTTTAATAATTTCATACCAAAGTTGACAAATGCTATTTTCATTGCTTTATAGACATTTAAAAAAAAACATAAAAATATTACATCAAAATATTTAAATTTAAAAATTATTAAAATTTAAATAATTTAAAGTTTAAAAATATTAAACCACTGTGGTGATTTTTTAAGTTGTTTTACTGTATCATTTTTTAATAATTTCATACCAAAGTCGACAAATGCTATTTACATTGCTGTATAGACATTAAAAAAAGCATAAAAATATTAAATCAAACTATTTAAATTTAAAAATTATTAAAATTTAAATAATTTAAAATTTGAAAATATTAAACCACTGTGGTGATTCACACTTATTATTTCACAACACATATGGTGCATGTCCATTTCCAATTTATTTGACGGCCATGCAAATATTGTTGATAAAAACACCTCTACTGTACTTGGAATAGCCCTTGGAATCCATTTCATGTCATAATACTGTATAAATTGCTTACAATCATATGGTTTGCATGTGTGAGAAACTGCTAAGGATTCAAACATCTTAGCAGAAATTCACACTTATTATTTCACAACACATATGGTGCATGTCCATTTCCAATTTATTTGACGGCCGTCAAATAAATTGGAAATGGACATTTTGTCATGCAAATATTGTTGATAAAAACACCTCTACTGTACTTGGAATAGCCCTTGGAATCCATTTCTGTGAGTTTCATGTCATAATACTGTACAATTTGTACTGTACAATTGTCACGTTGAGTTTGGAGTTGAGTTTTCGAGTATTTCACCACATATGGTGCATGTCCACCCTCAATTTATTTGACGGCCTCTGAATAAATTGGAAATGGACATTTTGTCATGCCAATATTCTTGATAAAAACACCTCTACTGTACTTGGAATACCCATTGGAATCCATTTAGGTGAGTTTCATGTCATAATACTGTACAATTTGTACTGTACAAGTTTCACGTTGAGTTTGGAGTTGAGTTTTCGAGTATTTCACCACATATGGTGCATGTCCACCCTCAATTTATTTGACGGCCGTCAAATAAATTGGAAATGGACATTTTGTCATGCAAATATTGTTGATAAAAACACCTCTACTGTACTTGGAATACTCCTTGGAATCCATTTAGGTGAGTTTCATGTCATAATACTGTACAATTTATGACATGAAATGTATGACAATTTACAATGTGAATAAATTGGCTCGGGGCCCCTAGTTCACCATTTCAAACGGCTATAACTCGCCCGAGGTCCTGGCAAACTCCACCAAACTCGGGGAGCCTGTAGACCCCCGGGAGGCCTACCGAACGCCACCAGAACCGAGTCGATCCACCCCCGGGGGGCCGAGACAGAGGCCCCCGACGGCGCAAATTTTGACTGGCCGCAGCTCCCCAGAGACCGGGGCGAATTCCGCCAAACCAGGCTCCAAAGTTAGGCCTCCGGCAGACCTCTTGGACGCCGCCACCCCCGGGTCGATCGAGCCCCGGGAGCCGGAGGTACGGGCCCCCGTATGTTCGGGCCCCGAACCTAAGACCGGGGCCTAGAGGCTTGAAAGCGGGCTCGACAGATAGCCCTCGACGGTCCCTCTCGGACGCCGCCACCCCCGAGTCGATCAACCCCCGGGGGGCGGAGATACGGGCCCCCGTAGCCCGACAGGCCAAACTTTTGACCGGCCGTAACTCGCCCAAAAAGAGGGCAAACTCCATCAACATCAGGGTAACATTAGAACATGGGCACCTCTTTCTGATGTCACCTGCCCCAAGTCTCTACGACCCGTCGTCTCAGAACGGGGGACGTCCCACTTCCCATTTAAACGCGTACAGGTTTGGTGGACGCGCGCTCCCTTTTTTGACCTTTTGACCCCTAAAGAAGGCCGTACGGTAACGGGACTTTACCGACCGGCCGAGGGGGTCCCCTCGAGCCGAAGGTTTCAAATTCGGCTCGATCGGCCTTTTCGGAGGCGTGTCCACGAAGCCGCTAGGCCGAACCATTGAAATAAATGGCAAGTGGGATTTTTTCAGAAACGTCCCCGGGGCCCGAAATTCGGCACGGTGGCTCCAGGGCCATCCCCGAGCGAGGCACCGAAGGCGCCAGGCCCTAGGGCGAAGGAAAAATCAAGAGGCTCCTGCACAAAATATCTCCCTCAGCTTTTTTAGACTCTTACGCAGTCAGAGCCTTTCGAGTGATTTCAGTGTGTCAGAGGGGCACTTTTTTTCCCAAGGTCCTAGGACTTTGCGCTTCGGGGTCGCGAGCGAGGGGCCCCCGAGATACCAGAATCTCAAATCTCGGGTCTCTACGACCCGTCGTCTCAGAATGGGGGACGTCCCACTTCCCATTTAAACGCGTACAGGTTTGGTGGACGCGCGCTCCCTTTTTTGACCTTTTGACCCCTAAAGAAGGCCGTACGGTCACGGGACTTTACCGACCCGCCGAGGGGGTCCCCTCGAGCCGAAGGTTTCGAATTCGGCTCGATCGGCCTTTTCGGAAGCGTGTCCACGAACCCGCTAGGCCGAACCCATTCAAATAAATTGCGGGTGGGATTTTTTCAGAAACGTCCCAGGAGCACGAAACTCGGCACGGCGGCTCCCGGGGCCACCCCGAGCGGGCCGCCGAAAGCGTGGGGCCCTAGGACGACGCACTTTTTTTCCCGCGGTCCGATGGGCTCGTGCTTCGGGGGCCTGAGCGAGGGGCCCCCGAGATGCCAGAATCTCAAATCTCGAGCCGCTACGACCCATCGTCTCAGAATTACTAACACTAATGGGGAAGTGGACAAATAGTGGGTTCGTGGGACCTATTATATCCACGACACGACAAATCCCCGCTGGCAAACTGATGCCTCGTTTTATTAATGACGTACTGACAAAGTTTAAAGGGGTCATCGGGTTCCCATTTTCCACGAGTTTATGTGAGTCTTAATGAGAAGTCTATAACATACTTTGGGTAAAATTTCTCAGTGGTAGCGTAAAAAAACCCCCCCCATTTTACCATGTCAAAATCAGCCCTTTTTAGAGTGAGCCATTCTGTTGCATGTTCCTTTATACGCTAATGAGCTCTGCCATTCCGCCCCTCTCTTCTGTGGGGTGACGAGCAGTAATGTTTACTTTAGCCGCATTTAACCACAAAACTTGCTAACTAGCACATTATTAAGAAAAGGCAAATTGCAAAGAAGCATAAAAAACACCCATATACTCACTTCTGCTGTAGGTGAAACTAGATTACAAATGATTCGCGTGAACACAGCCGCATTTATGTAGGCTGCCGGGTGCATTTCCTTCAAAAACAAAAGTAACGTTAATCCTCTGCATCTTCAGCAGCTCAGAGGTCGGGAGTAAATGATGAGTGCTACTATGTGCATTACTGCATCCAACAAACAGAACACCTCAATCGCTCAATCGGAGATAGTCTCATCTTCCCCTGCACTGGAGTCCAAACAATAATGGTGGTCGGACTGTTCTCAGCGCTCACTTGGCTCAGTTAGGGTGGGTTTAAGATAAGACTGTCATGTCAATCAACTATCGTGGGAGCGGACTTGGTCGGTGCGACATCACACCGACAAGACGCTGACAATGACCTTATTTGAAAAAAGGCATATTACTTTGATTACATTGGATTTTTCCCATATTAAGATTAAAAAAAATACCACTGGGTGAATTTATATCATTATAGGGTGGTTGTGTACACACACTGTCAACACACATTTATGTTCAAACTTGTAAAAATGAGTTTCCGATGTCCCCTTTAAATGATTTTCAATGGTCGCTTGGTCACATCTAGTGTAGACAGACTTTAGCTGTCACGCCATGACAACTGTCACCTCTGTTTTAGACACGGTGTTAGTCATTTACGAATAAGATTAAGTGGGGTTTGGATCAAGATTATGATCTTTAAATGATTAATCGTGCAGCTCTAATTTCTGATAATATATGTGTCTCCATCTACTTATGATAACATTTGAAGAGAAACATTACACTTTTAATTCAGAATCATACATATACATTGTATTAAAGGTATAGTTCACTCAAAAATGAAAATTCTGTCATCATTTATTCACCCTTATGTTGTTCCAAACGTTGGTAACTAGACAGTTGACATGCCCCAATGATTTCCATAATATATATATTTTTCCTATTATGGAAGTTAATGGCTACTATTGTTTGCTTATCAACATTCTTCAAACAAAATTGTCGTCTTCAACAGAAGAAAGAAATTTATACAGGTTTGGAAAAACATAAGGGTGATGAAGGGTAAATGATGCCAGAACTTTAATTTTGGGGTGAATGTTCCCTTTAAGAAATTATGTAGAATCAAATTAAGCAAAATCACTACATTTAGTAAAATCAGAACATCTCACATATCACAAAAAGTCAGTGAATCCATACCAGAAGTGAGAGTGCAATGTAGCAGATAAAGGAAAATCCTCCTCCAAATTGGCAGTGATCAGCTGGATCCTGGGTGAATCTGTAGTTGGGTGGGCCCGACGAGTCCTTAAAAAAGAATAATTTATTTTTTTTACCATTTCTTTAAACATTCTTAAACAAAATATATTTAAATTGTACTGGAATTTGCCATTATAAGCCATTTAGGCAACATAAACAAACTGTCAGCTTTGAAACTGTTAGTTATGACCGAAACATGAACCTAATGCTTAACAATCCCATCAGAAAATGCGAATCCCCAAAAGAAAGACAAAGAGGATTCACAGGGACTCTTCCCATAGATATCACAGCAAGGTAAATACAACTGTATCCTAAAAAAGCCAATTTGTACACCACAATTAAATCTACCATAATATAATTTTACCTGCAGTTGCATTTATCCTGATATGATACATCTGAAGGTTCTCCAGTGAATGAAATAAAGGACTGAAGATGGTGACGAGTCTATTTCCCTTTATTTGTGCCACCTCAGAAAAAGAAAGACAACAGGGAAAAAAAAGTTACTCAGATTTTCTTTCACCAGTGGAGGAAATGTCTTACAAATGTACTTATAATGATTATAATCATAGTTCAGGTCTGGAAACAGTGGTTAAAACTGACTAACATTTTACTGTAGTCTCTGTATTGGGTGCCTGTTTTCTCTGAAAAAACGTGTGCTTGATCTAAAAATGTGAACCAATATCTTATCATTAGAAGTTATCAGTATTTGAAGAGTCAACTACACAAACATAACACTCTATCTATAATATAACACTCTCAACTCTCTTATATATTCCAGTGTTTTCGAGTGTAAATTACAGTTTAATCAATCGCTTCACTTATTCCAGTGCTCCTTTACTTCTCATGAGTTTGAGTTTTAAACTAAACATTAATACACACAAACACACAACAACTTCAAACACTAATTTACATTGAAATACGTGCTAATACCGCCAGCGCGCTAATACGCTAATCGCGATTAGCCTCTCCCTTTAATTTCCTCTCACTCACATTAATTAATTGTGGGCACAAATCATAACTTTATGATGGTTTGACTGAAAAATGTTTTGTTACCTGATATCGCCATATGTTTTCGGGATCTCACACATCCAGTCTGCCCCTTCCTCTGTGTTCACATTCCAGCTTATGTTCTCCGTTGACATGCCACAGTTCAAATTAGTTTACAATAAGAATTTAACAGGCACAGAATCAGGAACTGAGCTCGTAATCTTGCGGATCAGTAGCGCGCACATCACCAAACTGATTAGTATATTTTCAAACTGCACTAGCAAAAAGTCTGACCCATATAGTTTGGCAAGAGGGCCCTACACGTCTTTCCCTGTTCAGAACCCATACAAAGATTACTTATGTGGGTACTACCTTGGGCTCATGTAGGCAGCCCATATGGGATTGATTGTGCTTACCCATGTTTTACCCATATGGTTTGACCAAGAGGGCCCCATATGTGTTTCCCCATTTAGAACCCATATAGAGGTAGCTTATGTGGGTACTACCTTGGGCCAGTGTAGGTAGCCTATATGGGACTGATTGTACACTGTAAAAAAAAAAAAGTTGAGTTAACTTAAAAAATTGAGTTAATTTGCTGCAAAGCAATTTTGAGTTTACTCAACTTCTGTGGTTAAAGTTAGACCAAATCATTGTAGAAAGTTGATTGAAACTGCTGGTTTAAGTTAGGTATACCTCCCTCAGTAAGTACATCTAACCTTCCTCAGTAAGTACATCTAACTAGTCATCATGAGTTTGTTTAAAGTTAAAAAGGGGGTTGAGTGAACTTTAGCAAACGAGTAGGGACAACTACAGACCTGAAGTTCAGTAAACTCAAAAAAGCTTTGCAGCTGGTTGCCTTAAATTTTTAAGTTGGTTCAACTTAACTTGCGTCTTTTAATTTACAGCTTTAAATCTTGCATCCAAACTTTTTCCACAGATACCTGTATGGCTTTCACTTTAAAAATCAAACACAGAGATTGCAAACCATACTGTAAACACGATACAGAAGACTGTCATTTTCACAGAAAAAATATTTATTTGGCAATTCTGCAGCAAGCAACATTTTCTGTCAGCATGAAATGCAAAAATTGGACTCAGATATAGTTCTAACTCCAGTCATCCAAAAAATAAATAAATAAAAATAAATAAACATAAAACAAAATTAAATTTAAATAAAATAAAAGGCAAAAAGAGAGGCAAAAATATTAATCCTTTAAATCCTCTAATGCCTTTAAAGTACTGGAGTAAAACAAAACACAAACGCTTTTAAAGTGCTGAATTAACAAAATTGTTCTCAAATTGCCAAAATAATCTTAAATGCTGCAGCAATAAACAAGACAAGTGCTAGAGCAATCAGTTATTTACAACTGTTAAAACAATACTTGAAAGTCATAAAACCTTACCTTAAAACTCAAAACTGTCTTGGCATACATATACATGTATTACAAATACAGCTATTGAACAAACAGGAACAGATCAGTGCTTGCACTTTTGATCAGCAGTATGAACTGCAACTACTTAAACTTTAACAATTTGTTTTTGAAGGACTGGACTCTTGCAGAGCACTGGGGGTCAAGGCCAATAAACACTTTCTGAATCGTTTCAAAAGTGTATTTCAGTTCTTTAGGATAACTAATGTTGAGGGCATAAATCAAGCCAAACAGGAGAGCAACAGCTGTAGGGAGGTCTTGCACATTATCCAGCACAACTTGCTCCTCCAGAACTACAGACAGGCACCTTACATTTGGGTTTGAATGGATGGTGGGAACGTCATCTTCAACAACAGTTAAGACCCCCATCTTCATCCCTTTTGTGTGAGTGTCTTCTGGGTCTGTGTCCTGAAGTAAAAAGCAGCATAAAAACAGAATTAAAAATCATTTTTAATTGACTGAATTCTGCTGGACCACAACAACCTTTTTATGTTGTTGAGATAGGTCACACCCAAAAAAAAAAAAAATCACACATGCAGTAATTTTCCATTGTTTTCTTGGATATAACTCTTGTTGAATTTGTGCTGTCAGACTTATCACTGAGAAGCATTCAACTAAGATGATTCAATAAATAAATTTTTGCCAACTCCTCCTTTCTATTCTTTCCCCTGCCGTTTGGTTTATAAAACAGTTAGCAGATTGGTTTTGGACACCAGGCAAAACTCTTTTCTGTTTACAAGATCTGGTTAGTACCTCAGATGAGTGTATACGCTGATAACAGACTGATAACACTTACCAGGCAAGTCTTCAGGAAGTTTCCAGACTTTTCCCTCATAAACAAAGGTAGACCTTTGAGAGCTGTAGCCTTTCTTTGAGCAAGCACATCAGAAGCCTGAAAGACACAGAAGAAGTTATATGCATGATATATTCGACCAGAAGCTTAAAGCTTACCTTTAAAGGGCCACTATTATGCTCATTCACAGGTTACACATTTTACAATATATTTACATCATTTCACACTGAATAATTACTTAACAAGTTGCTAAATAATTACTTGATCAAGTTGGTCTAGGAGGGTCTTCATTTCATCTCCATAGGCTCCACCACGTGATCGGTACAACGCGGTCATCTTTGGCGCGTATTCATCCAAAGAAGAGAAAAAGGTACTCTTCAGGTTGGTTTGTGTAATTTTGTAAAACTCGGCACAGATCTTTAAAAAATAATAATAAACAAATAAATAAATTTGAACAGTAAGAATCACTGAAGAATTAGGACTACACAAGACTACACAAGTTACTCCACCCCAAACTGAAATAGTCTTTAATCACTTACCCCCATGTTATACCAAACCGTTCGTCTTCGGAATACAAACTAAGATATTTTTCATGCATTCTGACAGCTCTCCGAGCCTCCCATAGACAGCAATGTAATTAATACAATTAACAGTGATTAACGTTTTAAAAATCTTTGTCAGTCGCAACACGCAGATACATTTTCTGTGTTTATTTGAACATTGATTTGAATGAAAACAACATGTCCGTGTGTTGCGGCTGACATAGAACAGCAAACGCAGTTTGGGTTGAGGTGATACTCTCCAAAATAGCTGTAGAGTGATGCGGAGGAGACAAATTTTTTAATAAAGTTGTAATTTTTGTTTTCTTTGCGTACAAAAGTATTCTTATACCTTCATAAAATTACGGTTGAACACCCGATGTGACATGGATTATTTTACCAGTCTCCTTGCTACATTTCTGGACGTTGATGGTGTTTATTATATTGCTGTCTATCAGAGTTTCAGAGAGCTATCAAATTGCATTAAAAAAAAAAAAAGAAATCTTAATTTGTATTCCGAAGACGAACGAAGCTTTTAGGGGTTTTCATCTGCATTTTGGGGTGAAGTAACCCTTTAATCTTTAAATAAATAAATAAATCTCAAATACAATACATAAAACTCACCTGATCTTCCAAAAACAATGCTGGCCATTGTTTTATGACATCAGCCACAAGAGGCTCTTCTTCAACTATCTCTTTCCTTCTCAGAGAGAATGTCAGTTCCATTTTGGAGTCAACAAATGCCATGCTGAAATGTTTCTTCTTCATTTCCTCCTGTAGTGCATCTTTTTCCTTCTGTAAGGAACAATCTGTCTGCCCTACTGGGTTGTCTGGAAGGAAGTTTACCTCACATCTCTTTGCTTTCTTTAGACATCTAGAGTCCTTGTCCACAATTTTTTGGTTCACAGCGACTTCAGAGCAACCTGCCGTTCGTAGTTTCTGACGGTAGTTCCCAACCTTATATTTGATGCTCATAGTCCAGCTGTGATAACCTGTTCCTGAGCCTGGGTCCTTCAGACATGGATACTTTTCAATCAGTGCAGCAGACACAGACTCCAACTCTTGATTGTTTGGGTAAGCTTTGAATGAAAAAATTGCCTGAGCTATGCAATCCAGGATGTCCGTTTTCATTTCTCTTGGTACTGTGAGCAGTGTTCCATCTTCTTTAAAATTCACGTTCCCCTTCTCAAGCCGCAACTCAACATCATAAGAGAACCTGGGAATCGGGAAAGGAGAAGGCCACTGAGAAGTTTCACGCTGTCTCACAGACACAAAGGAGGAACTCTGGTTTGAGCTATCAGTTGGGGAGGACATACTGGCAGTGTCTAAAGAGGAAATCGAGGTCTCTGGTTCTGATTCTTCAGGTACTTTCTGGAGTATCTTCAGCACTGCTCTTTCTGGTGGAAGCTCTGTTATATTGGTCAAGTTACAGAGTTCATTTCCGAACTCAGGATCCTCAAATTGAATCAGAAAATCATCCTTGATTTGAAGCCTTTCTTGAATAATTGTTTTCAAGTGTTCAACCGAAGTGAGATTTTCCAAAACATCCAGCCTCCTAATATTATCAGGGGCCAACACAACACGGAGCAGCATATTCTGTAAAACAAAACTCTGATTAAAAATAAATAAAGTACATCAAGTGTATGGCAAAGCTTGATATGTGGTAACATGCAGAATGACCTAAAAGGGGGTAGTTAAAAGCTGAAAACTTTCATAATTTGCTAAGCCTTCCCAAGTCACATCATTCAAAATCTGTTACTTTCTAATGCAAAAACATTACAAAATTTGGAATATAATGCACAAGTAAAATTGAGTATTTTTAAGCTTTCAGTTTTTTTTTTTATACATTTTTTATGGTAGATATATTGCAGGCTGTCAAATTCCTTAAAGGGATAGTTCACCAAAAATGACAATTCTGTCATTAATTACTCGCCCTCATGTCTATCAAAACACGCAAGACCTTTGTTCATCTTTGGAACACTTTTTGATTAAACCCGAGAGGTCTCTGACCCTACATAGACAGCAAGGGTCCTACCATATTTAAGGTCCAGAAAGGTACCACGGATATTGACAAAATAGTCCATGTGACATCAGTGGTTCAACTGTAATTTTATGAAGCTATGAGAATACTTTTTGTGCGCAAAAAACTAAAATACCTTTATTCAGCAGTTATTTTCCTCTGCGTCACCCTAGCACCATTTTGGAGAGTACCAACAAAAAGTATTTTCATAGCTTCATAAAATTACGATTGAACCACTGATGTCACTATTCTGTTGATGTTCTTAGTACCTTTCTGGACCTTGAGCATGGTAGGACCCTTGCTGTCTATGGAGGGTCAGAGAGCTCTTGGGTTTAATTAAAAATATCTTAATTTGTGTTCCGAAGATGAACAAAGGTCTTACAGGTATTGAATGACATGAGGGTGAGTAATTAATGACAGAATTTTCATTTTTGGGTGAACTATCCCTTTAAAACACCCGCTTATGCATTTTGCATTAGGAAGTCATATAGGTTTAAAATGTAACTTATATATTTTGGGAACAGTTCCTTTCAATCTGTGACATACTTTGTCATGTTTAAGTTCAAATCAGAATAAGATGACTCACTTTTAATGTACACTGTGTGGCCATGTGAAGAACAATTAATGAAGAAAGAATCTCTTTAGCGCGATCATGTTCCTTCCCTGAACTGTATACGATGTGAGAGGATGAGGATCATTAAGATCCTCTGGCTCAAGTATTTCAATTGCACTTGTTTCAGAAACCTCGTAACACCTGTAGTGCTCAGTGTACCACACCTCACTGAAGTGAATTCCATGCAAGTGCACATCAGACACAAGTGACAAAACTTCTTTGTGTGGGTATTTTTTTTTAACTGCAGTCTTCTGCAGTTCATCCAATGTACATGTTCTTATAGTTTTTACCTTCTGCACAGACAGAGGTGATGAAAAGAGACTTGGACCATTCAGATAATGGGCCATCATAAGCTGATGCTTACTTGCCAAGGTTAGTGGAACGTTTTTGAAATTGTGGACATCACGCACAACACCTTTGAAATAGCTGTGCTTTGCCTCAAATCTGATTGTCCAGATTTGTTGAGCTCAACTAATGGCCCAAAACAGCGAACCAGGTGTGGATAGTGCTCCACATAGTGGTGTTTCGGGCGCAATTTCAGGTTTGGGAATGTGTCTTTGAGTAGTTGTCGGTGTTCTACAATTTTTCGTTCTAAAAAGCAGAGGGTTGCTTCTAAGAACTTAACTGACATGACCAACTCCACTATCTCTTTCAAGTCCATCAAAATTTCCCAAGCAGGTTCAAAATTGGGTACAAGATTACCAATCAATAATGGTAATAAGCGTAGTAATGCCCAGTTCTCATGCCCATTCCCACCTATAGTTTTCTTTGAGAAACTGGCCCGGGAAATTACTTGGGGTTTGTTCACTCTGTCTGAGTCCTTGTAAGGAAAGGACTTAATACATTTGTTTAGAGTATCAAGAGTAAAATGTCCCTTTGTGATGAGTTCTTTCAAGCAAACTGATAACTCAAATGGAACAATTCCCTCCAAAGTGTCGTGTAGGACATCTGGTGGGAACCCTCTTATTGGGTGAAAGAAAGAAAGGTGCTTACTGAGGACACATTCTTTCTTTACACCCAGTCTGCTCTGAAGGTCATGGTGATCTCTCAGTTCATTTGTAAGCGAGTTGTGTTGTTCAACGGTTCGAAGCTGAAAACAACTAGCATTTTGTATCTGTATGTCATCTTTGCTGACTTGGCAAAAATCTACATAGGTTTTCAGCCTGAAAACTTTCTTGAAAGCCAGCAAGACTGTGAGCCCCCAGATTGTCAGCACATACACAATACACCGTTCCTCTGAGATGAGCATTTAGTGCTTCAACAAACACACCTTTCTGCTCCAGGTCTTTCATGTCTTTTAACAGCGGATCAAAAAATCTGTCATGTCCGAACTGTTTTATATCACTACTTTTTCCGAGTAGCGCAAGTTGTATCGAGGGAAGTGTAGAACGAAATTTGGCAGGCAAATTCAGAAGCACCCAATAAACGGCTGTGATTTTGTGAATCTTTTTTGAAGTCCCCAAGGGATTGCAAACCTCAAATTCATCAGTGTACAATGACACTGAAATGCAATCACTTTGAACCCCTAAAAGTTGGTTTTCTTTGTAATACTGCCCACTACGAGTTGATGTGTACTGTCCTGGTAGATCCTCCTCAACAAAAACTGCTCTTTCCAACACATCAGCTCTGTTCAGCAACACCTGAAGAACTTTCAACACTGGGACATACACAAAGCTATTTTGGTGTAGTCTATCAAATCGGTACTCCACAGGATCGATTACTTGAAAATGCTCTTTAAAATAAGCATTCCATCTGTATTGTGTTGAGAGAGTACCCTTCTTTGCAGTGGCTGTATAAACAGGATTTGTTTTGAGCACTTCTGCAGATATCAATTCAGCAAGCTCCTCTGCCAATGACTCATCAATGTGGCTTTCATACTTTCTTAAAATATCCCTGATCAATTGTTTTGCTGTATACCTAGACAACGAAACAATATCACACATCCAACTTAATATCTCCTGAGTTGCAGTTTTTGAAACATGCAAAATTGTCTGCATGTAAAGGATCAATGATGCCAGTTTGTGCTCTAGATCTCTATACTCTACAGGCTCTAAATACACATTTGTTTCAGGTTCAGAAGGATTTGCAGGAACAGTGACATCAGTAACATTTGACTGCGGATTCGGCATAGGATCTCCTGACTCATCCGACCCTGTGTCTTCATTGCTTTCCAAACCATCAGTTCGCAATGTAACAGAAGAGCTAAAATCTTCAAAACCTTGAGATTTATGCTTCCGAGATATGTGGCTACTAAAAGTCGAAAGGATATTGGTTGTCAGCTCGCAATCTTTAAAAGGACATTTGACTGTGTCATGATTCCTCAAATGATTTCTGATATGGTTTAAAAACTTAGATGGCTGACAAACATCTTTGAAATCACATAACTCGCATGAAAAATTAAAGTGCTCAGTAAATGCAGCAGCTTGTTTGTGTGATCTTGTCAAATGTGTTTTCAACGCACCTAAAGTTTTAAAAGTGCAGACACAGTCAGTGTACAAGCAAGGATGCTGCCAGGATCGCCCTTGATAGTGCCGGAGCCTGTAGTGTTTCAAGAGGACGTCTCTGCTACTGTGGGCAAATTTGCAAATCTTACACTGCATTCCAAACCTATGAAAAGAAAAACAAAAACAGTTTGACATGTGCAGGGTTACATTCCAACTAAACTGACATTAATTGTTTAAAACACAACATAACAAATAAATATTAAATACAAAAAAGGAGAATATTAGATGAATAACATTCAGTGCAAAATAATAATGCCAAATTACATTTAAGTCTAGTTACATCGTGCTAAGAAGAGCTATGTAAAAAAAACCTAAGCTCCTGAAATACTAGACATTTGCTGATAACTCAACATGATTATATTTTCAGTGTTTTAGACCTGATGTTATGTAAAGCACGTACGTCTATAAGATTAGACACAATGGTTAACAAGGTTAAGAATGCCCTATAATTTACTTAAATGTAAAATGCATTTTTTACTCATCTATTTAACAATTCTAACCTCCCTTGTCGATCCTGTAACGTTATTCACTCAGATTACATTTTTTTTCCCAAGTTGTGTTCTGTTTTGTGGCGTGACTGGATGAACAATAATCACTTTTTTTGCATTAGCCAAAACTGATTTGCAGAAATCAAAAGGAGAACGGTAAAATGGAACTGACCAGCCGGCAGAGGATTCTGCTTGGTCTTAAAGCTTTCCTCTAATGCAAATCAAGCAACGATTTGTCCAAAAAGAAAGATTAATTCTCAATTTAGCATTTGTAAATTGCATTAGGCGTATGACTACATAAACGTGAAAAAATGAGCTCCGTATAGCTTTCGTATGCTTCTTTGATTACCTAAATACTCCATCCACAACACACAATCCACTTAAATACAGTTTATTATAATAACTTTACACACTAAAATTGTGTATTTTGATACATTTAATTCAAATTTTACAAAGTAAACTTAACATGGCCTTCAAGTGAAGCACGTGAAGTGAACTACAAGATCGCTAAATAGCTGTCTGAGCTCGTTGGAAAACATCATCACATTTATAGAATAGCCTTTTCGAAAGACAACGTAAAATTTCAAGTTTAATATTTGTTTATCTTATTTAGGTTATTTTCTAAAATAAAACTAGAACAAAGCTTACCTGAAGCGGACAACATCCAGCCCCTTCTAAAACGCAGTTGATGAGGGGAAGCCCCGTGCAAAGTGCCGCGGAAACAGACTGCGCATGCGCAATGACAGGAAGTTAAACGGTCGAACCAAAAAATCAAAATATCATGTTTACCCAACTTAACTATTTATTTTCATTGGACAAAATAGTAGTAAACATGAAGTTAAATCTTTTTTATAAGTAAACTCAACACTATGCTCGAAAAATTGTCCACCTAACTTATAATTTTAAACTGAGTTAACAATTTGCAAGTTGGATTTTTTACAGTGCACTAGAAGTAAGTGTTTTATCTCATTTAAAATATGTATTTAAGTAAGTGTTTTACTTCATTTACATTATGTATTTTATAAGATAACATTACTTTATGATGACATTTATACATTCTGCATGACATCTGCTTGCTTTAATGGGCGCACACACTGAACATTCAAGTCTGGAGCGGAAGGAGTTACCATGGAAATGGGGTGGAAACTCACATCTCCCACTGTTGCTTTCACAAATTTCAGGTAAGTTTAGTCTCTAATATTACACAAATAGTACATACATGTGTTCCTGACACTTTCTTTCATGTAAATGACACACTTCTGTTGAATATTTACTTTATAGAAATGGTTTTGTCTTCAGAAAAAGTCTGTTAGCATCTGAACTGTAATGCTAACTATAAGAGGTAAGTTAGGTTAACTATTGACGAGCTCTTGTTTATGAAAGTTTGGGCTTTTAATGTCATCTTAATTAACATTATTTGCTGTTTTGCTTTTTTTTTTTATAAAGGTTTTGCAGGCAATTTGTCATTGGATGAAAGGAAGTAAGCTAATTTATTTAAACTAGAAGTATGCAATATACCGTTAATCGGATACAAAATTAACATGGAGCGTGAAAATGAGCTGAAAGTACTTTAAGCATGTTTTGACCTTTCATGGTAAACAAATATTGATTCCACTTGTCCTGTGACTTCAGCAGTTTCAGAAAAAACTTCTACGACACAGGAAAAGTTCCTGATTTGAAAGTTTCTGAAGAGAGCTGCTGACAGAGATATAAAAAACACAGGTGATCTGAGAAAGCTTATTAAATTACTTTATATGTATCTTTCATAATATATTTAGCCTATATCACCATGCATCTGTAATTTTCTTTTGCAAAATTATATATATCTATATACTTTTATGTTTGTTTGCTTGTTAGATATTTTAAAATGACTTTAACATACAAACATAAGTAACACTGTATATGAGCATTAAATAAGTAAACCTAAAAATGTAAATTCTGTTATTAAACTGTATTGTTTTGTATATTCTATATATTATTTATTTTCCTTTTCTGCATTTCACCTTTGCTATAGTTTACTTCTAATAAACCTGACATTGTATAATAAATATTGTTGACAGATTGTTTATGTTCCAGATTGTTTGTGTTCCTTCCTAGAATCTTCCATTCTAATGGCCGTACACCAGAGTTGGTCGAAAAACATCTCTAGACATTATGAACCATATGACTAGTAAGTAACTTAAACATACACTACCATTCAAAAGTTTAAGGGTCAGATTTGTCATGTATTTGAAATAAGTCTT
>VONZ01003545.1:0-19887 GCA_012976165.1 Labeo catla
AAACTTCATGAACTTTCGTTTTCTGACTGAGAAAAGACGTTTTACAGCGTTTCCAAGCATGCCTTGCTTTCATGAGCTGAGTTGCCTAAAATCAGTATTGGCGTTCCTAGAAGGCTCTCACTAAGCATTTTATGAACTGAGGCTCTAACTAAATTTCATTTTCAAAAAACATCTAACACATCAAGAAGTGTCTTTCTGCATTGTAAATAACATATCTTTCAGGCATGTGAAACATTTTTAATATGGCTCAGCTTTTTTCATGAAACTGCATGAACTAGCGTTTTCTGACTGAGAAAAGACGTTTTAGAACGTTTCCAAGCATGTCTTGGTTTCATGAGCTGAGTTGCCTAAAAACATTTTTGGCGTTTCTAGAAGGCTCTAACTAAGCATTTTATGAACTGAGGCTCTAACTAAATTTCATATTCAAAAAACATCTAACACATCAAGAAGTGTTTTTCTGCAATGTAAATAACATTCCTTTTATGCATGTGAAACATTTTTAATGTGCTTCAGCTTTTTTCATGAAACTGCATGAACTAGCGTTTTCTGACTGAGAAAAGACGTTTTAGAGCGTTTCCAAGCATGCCTTGGTTTCATGAGCTGAGTTGCCTAAAATCAGTATTGGCGTTTCTAGAAGGCTCTAACTAAGCATTTTATGAACTGAGGCTCTAACTGAATTTCATATTCAAAAAACATCTAACACATCAAGAAGTGTCTTTCTGCAATGTAAATAACATTCCTTTTATGCATGTGAAACATTTTTAATGTGGGTCAGCTTTATTCATGAAACTTCATGAACTTTCGATTTCTCACTGAAAAAAGACGTTTTAGATCTTTTCCAAGCATTCCTTGGTTTCATGAGCTGAGTTGCCTAAAAACATTATTGGCGTTCCTAGAAGGCCCAGACTGAGCATTTTATGAACTGAGTGTCTAACTAAATTTCATATACAATAAACTTCTAACACATCAAGAATTGTCTTTCTGTATTGTAAATAACATTCCTTTCATGCATGTAAAACATTTTTAATATGGCTCAGCTTTTTTCATGAAACTGCATGAACTACCGTTTTCTGACTGAGAAAAGACGTTTTAGAGCGTTTCCAAGCATTCCTTGGTTTCATGGGCTGAGATGCCTAAAAACATTTTTGGCGATCCTAGCAGGCTCTAACTAAGCATTTTATGAACTGAGGCTCTAACTAAATTTCATTTTCAAAAAACATCTAACACATCAAGAAGCGTCTTTCTGCAATGTAAATAACGGTTCCTTTCATGCATGTGAAACATTTTTAATGTGGGTCAGCTTTATTCATTAAACTTCATGAACTTTCGTTTTCTGACTGAGAAAAGACGTTTTAGAGCGTTTCCAAGCATGCCTTGGTTTCATGAGCTGAGCTGCCTAAAATCAGTATTGGCATTCCTAGAAGGCCCAGACTGAGCGTTTTATGAACTGAGGCTCTGACTACATTTCATATGTAAAAAACTTCTAACACATCAAGAAGTGTCTTTCTGCATTGTAAATAACATTTCTTTCATGCATGTGAAACATTTTTAATGTGGGTCAGCTTTATTCATGAAACTTCATGAACTTTCGATTTCTCACTGAAAAAAGACGTTTTAGAGCTTTTCCAAGCATGCCTTGGTTTCATGAGCTGAGTTGCCTAAAAACATTGGCGTTCCTAGAGGCCACAGACTGGCGTTTTATGAACTGAGGCTCTAACTAAATTTCATATTCAAAAAACATCTAACACATCAAGAAGTGTCTTTCTGCAATGTAAATAACATTCCTTTTATTCATGTGAAACATTTTTAATGTGCTTCAGCTTTTTTCATGAAACTGCATGAACTAGCGTTTTCTGACTGAGAAAAGACGTTTTAGAGCGTTTCCAAGCATGCCTTGGTTTCACGAGCTGAGTTACCTAAAATCAGTATTGGCGTTCCTAGAAGGCCCAGGCTGAGCATTTTATGCACTGAGGCACTAACTAAATTTGATATGAATAAAACTGACACATTAATAAGTGTCTTTCTGCATTGTAAATAACATTCCTTTCATGTATGTGAATTTTTTTTAATATGGGTCAGCTTTATTAATGAAATTGCATTAACTGGCGTTTTCTGACTGAGAAAAGACGTTTTAGAGCGTTTCCAAGCATGCCTTGGTTTTATGAGCTGAGATGCCTAAAAACAGTTTTGGCTTTCCTAGAAGGCCCTAACTAGGCGTTTCATGCACTGAGGCACTAACTAAATTTGATATGAATAAAACTTTTAACACCTCAAGAAGTGTCTTTCTGCATTGTAACTAACATTCCTTTCATGCATGTAACTGAGCGTTTTATGGACTGAGGCTCTAACTAAATTTGATATGAATAAAACTTCTAACACATCAAGAAGTGTCTGTCTGCATTGTAAATAACATTCCTTTCATGCATGTGAAATATTTTAACATGGGTCAGCTTTATTCATGAAACTACATGAACTTTCGATTTCTGAACGAGAAAAGACGTTTTAGAGCGTTTCCACGCATGCCTTGGTTTCATGAGCTGAGATGCTTAAGAACAGTTTTGCCTTTCCTAGAAGGCCCAAACTAGGCGATTCATGCACTGAGGGTCTAACTAAATTTGATATGAATAAAACTTCTGACACATTAATACGTGTCTTTCTGCATTGTAAATAACATTCATTTCATGCATATGAAACATTTTTAATGTGGGTCAGCTTTATTCATGAAACTGCATGAACTTTCGATTTCTGAACGAGAAAAGACGTTTTAGAGCGTTTCCAAGCATGCCTTGGTTTCATGAGCATAAATGCCTAAAATGAGTATTGGCGTTCCTAGAAGTCTCCAACTAAGCGTTTTATGGACTGAGGCTCTAACTAAATTTGATATGAATAAAACTTCTAACACATCACGAAGTGTCTTTCTGCACTGTAAATAACATTACTTTCGTGCATGTAAAATATTTTAATATGGGTCAGTTTTATTAATGAAACTGTTTGAACTTTCGTTTTCTGAACGAGAAAAGACGTTTTAGAGCGTTTCCAAGCATGCCTTGGTTTCATGAATGCCTAAAAACAGTTTTGGCTTTCCTAGAAGTCTCTAACTGAGCGTTTTATGGACTGAGGCTCTAACTAAATTTTATATAAAAAAAGCTTTTGACACATCAAGAAGTGTCTTTCTGCATTGTAAAAAACATTCCTTTCATGCATGTGAAACATTTTTAATGTGGGTCAGCTTTATTCATGAAACTGCATTAACTGGCGTTTTTTGACTGAAAAAAGACGTTTTAGAGCGTATCCAAGCATGCCTTGGTTTCATGAGCTGAGATGCCTAAAAAGTCTATTGGCATTTCTAGAAGGCCCTAACTAGGCGATTCATGCACTGAGGCTCTAACTAAATTTGATATGAACAAAACTTCTGACATATTAAGAAGTGTCTTTCTGCATTGTAAATAACATTCCTTTCATGCATGTGAAACATTTTTAATGTGGGTCAGCTTTATTCATGAAACTGCATTAACTGGCGTTTTCTGACTGAGAAAAGACGTTTTAGAGCGTTTCCAAGCATGCCTTAGTTTCATGAGCATAGATGCCTAAAATGAGTATTGGCCTTCCTAGAAGTCTGAAACTGAGCGTTTTATGGACTGAGGCTCTAACTAAATTTGATATAAATAAAACTTCTAACACATCAAGAAGTGTCTTTTTGAAATGTAAATAAAATTCCTTTCATGCATGTGAAACATTTTTAATGTGGGTCAGCTGTATTCATGAAACTGCATTAACTGGCGTTTTTTTGACTGAGAAAAGACGTTTTAGAGCGTTTCCAAGCATGCCTTAGTTTCATGAGCTGAGATGCCTTAAAACAGTTTTGGCTTTCCTAGAAGGCCCTAACTAGGCGATTCATGCACTGAGGCTCTCACTAAATTTGATATGAATAAAACTTCTGACACATCACGAAGTGTCTTTCTGCACTGTAAATAACATTCCTTTCATCCATGTGAAATATTTTAATATGGGTCAGCTTTATTAATGAAACTATTTGAACTTTCGTTTTCTGAACGAGAAAAGACGTTTTAGAGCGTTTCCAAGCATTCCTTGGTTTTATGAGCTGAGATGTCTAAAAACAGTTTTGGCTTTCCTAGAAATCTCTAACTGAGCGTTTTATGGACTGAGGGTCTAACTAAATTTGATATAAAAAAGCTTCTGACACATCAAGAACTGTCTTTCTGCATTGTAAATAACATTCCTTTCATGCATGTGAAACATTTTTAATGTCTGTCAGCTTTATTCATGAAACTGCATGAACAGCCGTTGTCTGTCTGAGAAAAGATGTTTTAGAGCGTTTCCAAGCATGGATTGGTTTCAGCTGAGATGCTTTAAAACAGTTTTGGCTTTCCTAGAAGGCTCTATCTAGGCGATTCATGTACTGAGGCTCTAACTAAATTTGATATGAATAAAACTTCGGACATATCACGAAGTGTCTTTCTGCACTGTAAATAACATTCCTTTCATGCATGTGAAATATTTTAATATGGGTCAGCTTTATTAATGAAACTATTTGAACTTTCGTTTTCTGACTGAGAAAAGACGTTTTAGAGCGTTTCCAAGCATGCCTTGGTTTCATGAGCTGAGATGCCTAAAAACAGTTTTGGCGTTCCTAGAAGGCTCTAACTAAGCTTTTTATGCACTGAGGCTCTAACTAATTTTGTTATGAGTAAAACTTCTGACACATTAATAAGTGTCTTTCTGCATTGTAAATAACATGCCTTTCATGTATGTGAAACATTTCTAATATGGGTCAGCTTTATTCATGAAACTGCATTAACTGGTGTTTTCTGACTGAGAAAAGACGTTTTAGAGCGTTTCCAAGCATGCCTTGGTTTCAAGAGCTGAGATGCCTAAAAATACTATTAGCGTGCCTAAAAGGCCCTAACTAAGCGTTTTATGGACTGAGGCTATAACTAAATTTGATATGAATAAAACTTCTGACACATCAAGAAGTGTCTTTCTGAATTGTAAATAACATTCCTTACATGCATGTAAATCATTTTTAATGTGGGTCAGCTTTTTTCATGAAATTACATGAACTGGAGTTTTCTGACTGAGAAGACACGTTTTAGAGCGTTTCCAAGCATGCCTTGGTTTCATGAGCTGAAATGCCTAAAAAGTCTATTGGCGTTCCTAAAAGTCTCTAACTGAGCATTTTATGGACTGAGGCTCTAACTAAATTTGATATGAATAAAACTTCTAACACATCAAGAAGTGTCTTTCTTCGGTGTATATAACATCCCTTTCATGCATGTGAAACATTTTTAATGTGGGTGAGCTTTATTCATGAAACTGCATTAACTGGCGTTTTCTGACTGAGAAAAGACGTTTTAGAGCGTTTCCAAGCATGCCTCAATTTCGTGAGCGGAGATGCCTAAAAACACTTTCGGCGTTCCTAGAAGGCCCTAACTAGGCGTTTCATGCAAAAAGGTCTTAACTAAATTTGATATGCATAAAACTTTTAACGCACGAAGAAGTGTCTTCTTACATTGTAAATAACATTCCTTTCATGCATGTGAAACATTTTTAATTTTGGTAAGCTTTATTCATGAAACTTCATGAACTAACATTTTCTGACTGAAAAAAAAAAAAACGTTTTGGAGCGTTTCCAAGCATACCTTAGTTTCAGGAGCCAAGATGCCTGAAAAGAGTATTCTCGTTCCTAGAAGGCCTTAACGAAGCGTTTTATGCACTGAGACTCTAACTAAATTTGATATGTATAAAACTTCTAACACATCATGACGTGACTTTCTGCATTGTAAATAACATTCCTTTCATGCATGTGAAACATTTTTAATGTTGGTAAGCTTTATTCATGAAACTGCGTGATCTAGCGTTTTCTGACTGAAAAAAGACATTTGAGAGCATTTCTGAGCAAGCCTTCTTTTCATGAGCCGGGATGCCTAAAAACACTATTCTCGTTCCAAAAACGCCTTAACTATACGTTTTATGCACTGAGACTCTAACTAAATTTGATATGCATAAAACTTCTAACACATCAAGAAGCGTCTTTCTGCGTTGTAAATATTTCTTTCATGCATGTGAAAATTTTTTAATGCTGGTCAGTTTTATTCATGAAACTGCATGAACTATCGTTTTCTGACTGAGAAAACGTTTGAGAGCGTTTTCATGCATGCCTTGGTTTCATGAGTTAAAATGCCTAACAACACTATTAGCGTTCCTAGAAGGCCCAGACTGAGCGTTTTATGAACTGAGGCTCTAACTAAATTTCATATTCAAAAAACATCCAACACATCAAGAAGTGTCTTTCTGCAATGTAAATAACATTCCTTTTATGCATGTGAAACATTTTTAATGTGCTTCAGCTTTTTTCATGAAACTGCATGAACTAGCGTTTTCTGACTGAGAAAAGACGTTTTAGAGCGTTTCCAAGCATGCCTTGGTTTCACGAGCTGAGTTACCTAAAATCAGTATTGGCGTTCCTAGAAGGCCCAGGCTGAGCATTTTATGAACTGAGGCTCTAACTAAATTTCATATGCAAAAAACGTCTAACACATCAAGAAGTGTCTTTCTGCATTGTAAATATCATTTCTTTCAGGCATGTGAAACATTTTTAATATGGCTCAGCTTTTTTCATGAAATTGCATGAACTAGTGTTTTCTGACTAAGAAAAGATGTTTTAGAGCGTTTCCAAGCATTCCTTGGTTTCATGAGCTGAGATGCCTTAAAACAGTTTTGGCTTTCCTAGAAGGTCCTAACTAGGCGTTTCATGCACTGAGGCACTAACTAAATTTGATATGAATAAAACTGACACATTAATAAGTGTCTTTCTGCATTGTAAATAACATTCCTTTCATGTATGTGAATTTTTTTTAATATGGGTCAGCTTTATTAATGAAATTGCATTAACTGGCGTTTTCTGACTGAGAAAAGACGTTTTAGAGCGTTTCCAAGCATGCCTTGGTTTTATGAGCTGAGATGCCTAAAAACAGTTTTGGCTTTCCTAGAAGGCCCTAACTAGGCGTTTCATGCACTGAGGCACTAACTAAATTTGATATGAATAAAACTTTTAACACCTCAAGAAGTGTCTTTCTGCATTGTAACTAACATTCCTTTCATGCATGTAACTGAGCGTTTTATGGACTGAGGCTCTAACTAAATTTGATATGAATAAAACTTCTAACACATCAAGAAGTGTCTGTCTGCATTGTAAATAACATTCCTTTCATGCATGTGAAATATTTTAACATGGGTCAGCTTTATTCATGAAACTACATGAACTTTCGATTTCTGAACGAGAAAAGACGTTTTAGAGCGTTTCCACGCATGCCTTGGTTTCATGAGCTGAGATGCTTAAGAACAGTTTTGCCTTTCCTAGAAGGCCCAAACTAGGCGATTCATGCACTGAGGGTCTAACTAAATTTGATATGAATAAAACTTCTGACACATTAATACGTGTCTTTCTGCATTGTAAATAACATTCATTTCATGCATATGAAACATTTTTAATGTGGGTCAGCTTTATTCATGAAACTGCATGAACTTTCGATTTCTGAACGAGAAAAGACGTTTTAGAGCGTTTCCAAGCATGCCTTGGTTTCATGAGCATAAATGCCTAAAATGAGTATTGGCGTTCCTAGAAGTCTCCAACTAAGCGTTTTATGGACTGAGGCTCTAACTAAATTTGATATGAATAAAACTTCTAACACATCACGAAGTGTCTTTCTGCACTGTAAATAACATTACTTTCGTGCATGTAAAATATTTTAATATGGGTCAGTTTTATTAATGAAACTGTTTGAACTTTCGTTTTCTGAACGAGAAAAGACGTTTTAGAGCGTTTCCAAGCATGCCTTGGTTTCATGAGCTAAGATGCCTAAAAACAGTTTTGGCTTTCCTAGAAGTCTCTAACTGAGCGTTTTATGGACTGAGGCTCTAACTAAATTTTATATAAAAAAAGCTTTTGACACATCAAGAAGTGTCTTTCTGCATTGTAAAAAACATTCCTTTCATGCATGTGAAACATTTTTAATGTGGGTCAGCTTTATTCATGAAACTGCATTAACTGGCGTTTTTTGACTGAAAAAAGACGTTTTAGAGCGTATCCAAGCATGCCTTGGTTTCATGAGCTGAGATGCCTAAAAAGTCTATTGGCATTTCTAGAAGGCCCTAACTAGGCGATTCATGCACTGAGGCTCTAACTAAATTTGATATGAACAAAACTTCTGACATATTAAGAAGTGTCTTTCTGCATTGTAAATAACATTCCTTTCATGCATGTGAAACATTTTTAATGTGGGTCAGCTTTATTCATGAAACTGCATTAACTGGCGTTTTCTGACTGAGAAAAGACGTTTTAGAGCGTTTCCAAGCATGCCTTAGTTTCATGAGCATAGATGCCTAAAATGAGTATTGGCCTTCCTAGAAGTCTGAAACTGAGCGTTTTATGGACTGAGGCTCTAACTAAATTTGATATAAATAAAACTTCTAACACATCAAGAAGTGTCTTTTTGAAATGTAAATAAAATTCCTTTCATGCATGTGAAACATTTTTAATGTGGGTCAGCTGTATTCATGAAACTGCATTAACTGGCGTTTTTTTGACTGAGAAAAGACGTTTTAGAGCGTTTCCAAGCATGCCTTAGTTTCATGAGCTGAGATGCCTTAAAACAGTTTTGGCTTTCCTAGAAGGCCCTAACTAGGCGATTCATGCACTGAGGCTCTCACTAAATTTGATATGAATAAAACTTCTGACACATCACGAAGTGTCTTTCTGCACTGTAAATAACATTCCTTTCATCCATGTGAAATATTTTAATATGGGTCAGCTTTATTAATGAAACTATTTGAACTTTCGTTTTCTGAACGAGAAAAGACGTTTTAGAGCGTTTCCAAGCATTCCTTGGTTTTATGAGCTGAGATGTCTAAAAACAGTTTTGGCTTTCCTAGAAATCTCTAACTGAGCGTTTTATGGACTGAGGGTCTAACTAAATTTGATATAAAAAAGCTTCTGACACATCAAGAACTGTCTTTCTGCATTGTAAATAACATTCCTTTCATGCATGTGAAACATTTTTAATGTCTGTCAGCTTTATTCATGAAACTGCATGAACAGCCGTTGTCTGTCTGAGAAAAGATGTTTTAGAGCGTTTCCAAGCATGGATTGGTTTCAGCTGAGATGCTTTAAAACAGTTTTGGCTTTCCTAGAAGGCTCTATCTAGGCGATTCATGTACTGAGGCTCTAACTAAATTTGATATGAATAAAACTTCGGACATATCACGAAGTGTCTTTCTGCACTGTAAATAACATTCCTTTCATGCATGTGAAATATTTTAATATGGGTCAGCTTTATTAATGAAACTATTTGAACTTTCGTTTTCTGACTGAGAAAAGACGTTTTAGAGCGTTTCCAAGCATGCCTTGGTTTCATGAGCTGAGATGCCTAAAAACAGTTTTGGCGTTCCTAGAAGGCTCTAACTAAGCTTTTTATGCACTGAGGCTCTAACTAATTTTGTTATGAGTAAAACTTCTGACACATTAATAAGTGTCTTTCTGCATTGTAAATAACATGCCTTTCATGTATGTGAAACATTTCTAATATGGGTCAGCTTTATTCATGAAACTGCATTAACTGGCGTTTTCTGACTGAGAAAAGACGTTTTAGAGCGTTTCCAAGCATGCCTTGGTTTCAAGAGCTGAGATGCCTAAAAATACTATTAGCGTGCCTAAAAGGCCCTAACTAAGCGTTTTATGGACTGAGGCTATAACTAAATTTGATATGAATAAAACTTCTGACACATCAAGAAGTGTCTTTCTGAATTGTAAATAACATTCCTTACATGCATGTAAATCATTTTTAATGTGGGTCAGCTTTTTTCATGAAATTACATGAACTGGAGTTTTCTGACTGAGAAGACACGTTTTAGAGCGTTTCCAAGCATGCCTTGGTTTCATGAGCTGAAATGCCTAAAAAGTCTATTGGCGTTCCTAAAAGTCTCTAACTGAGCATTTTATGGACTGAGGCTCTAACTAAATTTGATATGAATAAAACTTCTAACACATCAAGAAGTGTCTTTCTTCGGTGTATATAACATCCCTTTCATGCATGTGAAACATTTTTAATGTGGGTGAGCTTTATTCATGAAACTGCATTAACTGGCGTTTTCTGACTGAGAAAAGACGTTTTAGAGCGTTTCCAAGCATGCCTCAATTTCGTGAGCGGAGATGCCTAAAAACACTTTCGGCGTTCCTAGAAGGCCCTAACTAGGCGTTTCATGCAAAAAGGTCTTAACTAAATTTGATATGCATAAAACTTTTAACGCACGAAGAAGTGTCTTCTTACATTGTAAATAACATTCCTTTCATGCATGTGAAACATTTTTAATTTTGGTAAGCTTTATTCATGAAACTTCATGAACTAACATTTTCTGACTGAAAAAAAAAAAAACGTTTTGGAGCGTTTCCAAGCATACCTTAGTTTCAGGAGCCAAGATGCCTGAAAAGAGTATTCTCGTTCCTAGAAGGCCTTAACGAAGCGTTTTATGCACTGAGACTCTAACTAAATTTGATATGTATAAAACTTCTAACACATCATGACGTGACTTTCTGCATTGTAAATAACATTCCTTTCATGCATGTGAAACATTTTTAATGTTGGTAAGCTTTATTCATGAAACTGCGTGATCTAGCGTTTTCTGACTGAAAAAAGACATTTGAGAGCATTTCTGAGCAAGCCTTCTTTTCATGAGCCGGGATGCCTAAAAACACTATTCTCGTTCCAAAAACGCCTTAACTATACGTTTTATGCACTGAGACTCTAACTAAATTTGATATGCATAAAACTTCTAACACATCAAGAAGCGTCTTTCTGCGTTGTAAATATTTCTTTCATGCATGTGAAAATTTTTTAATGCTGGTCAGTTTTATTCATGAAACTGCATGAACTATCGTTTTCTGACTGAGAAAACGTTTGAGAGCGTTTTCATGCATGCCTTGGTTTCATGAGTTAAAATGCCTAACAACACTATTAGCGTTCCTAGAAAGCTCTAATTAAGCGTTTCATGCAAAAAGGCCTTAACTAAATTTGATATGCATAAACCTTTAAACACACCAAGGAGTGTCATTTCTGCATTGTAAATAACATTCCTTTCATGCATGTGAAATATTTTTAATGTGGGTCAGCTTTATTCATGAAACTGCATGAACTATCGTTTTTTTTTCTGTCACTGGGGTCCACAGACGCTGTATTGTTTTCCCCTCTCATTTTTTATTTATTTATTTATTTATTTTAAGCGCTACTTTACTCAACATTTAATTAGGAGATTTTATTCTTGTTTTTGAAACCAATGGTTTCCTCATTATCAGCGGGAATAAAACATGCACACACTGTAAAATCCAACAGTTTATCTTACGTAGATATAATTAGTTATCTTTACTTAGCTGTTATACTTAGGTTTCATTAAGTTACAGCTTAGGGCAAATAAAACATTTTGCTTGCTGTTTTGAGTGACACTTACTTAAAATATTCAAGTACCCACAAAGGAACCAATAACATTAATACACCAGTGAGAGGCAGCAGTGCACTAAAATGTTGCTGATGTGCAACATAACAAGAGAAGAAGAAGAAGAAAAAAAAAGAGTTTTTGAGGTGGGGCAATTCTTAGTTCCTCTGTTCCGTTTAACAAAATAATAGTCCTTTATTTATTTTTATTTAAATATTTTTTCTCATTCTTTTTTATTTTCAATCTCTAGAACAAAATAATAAACACAATATTATATGCTTATCCTATTATTATTTCCTAGTTTTATTTTGCTGTATGGATTTAAATTCGAGTGGTGAAGCTGCGCTACCCACTGACAGCGCAAAAGCAGTTATAACTTTCCATATGCTCAGTTTTGGACAAGCGATGGTCAGTGCAAATACTGTAATGCAAATCGGCTGAAGGTACCAAGGATAATTTTTACTGTACTGTATCAAAGCCGTGGGCATGTTTCATTTTGCCAGGATTTAAGTGTGCACAGCCTAGACCCTTAAGTAAAATGTTGATAAATAGCTATAACGCTTAGGCTTTTGAAAAGTCGGTGTTTCACTGTTCGGCCATCCACCGATTGGTTACCTACTGGGTGGACCCAGGGAAAAAAATATTAGCGTTAAAAATGAACAATATTTAAATAAAAAACTGCCATTTTATGCTGTATTTTACACTGGATCACCAACTAAGCACAGTTTGTAATCTACAGTAAAAAAAAATCTTTCTTGACTTGACTATCCAAACAAATGTAATGGAAGCAGCCAATAACGTTATTATGTGCTCAACATGTAACCTCTAACACTGTGTATTAGCGATGTTTTGATCATTATTTTGATAATGTTTAATCATTACATCTTCCCCCATTGTTTGATCGAAACTTATTATTCGTTATTAACAAAACGAATAAGACCACATGTAACACACATAGTCTAAATGAAAGACCTATGGATTTTCCCCTTTACTTTCAAACTAATAGTTTTTGGATCATAATTTAATGAAAACACAACAACAATAAAATAGTACAAAAAAAAACACTCGCTTATATTGAACATAAACTTTTATTAACAAAACGATTAAGACGGATGACATGAAACAGGCCTATATCCTATAACCTAATAAATTTTTGGATTTTCCCCTTTAAAACGAACGCACAGTTTATGGCTCATTTCTACTTTAATGTACAACAAAAAATGAACGATGACAAACTCACTTTTATTAAACAATAGGCTATACATATTTTTATTAACAAAAGTTCTCTTGCGCTTCTGCCTCCGCTATCGTTCTGTCAATCATCTCACTGGCCCGCTGGTCTCGTCCGCTGTTGCTCGTGCTGTATGAAGCGGACGTTTGTCTGCTGTTCAAAAAAATGATTTGTTGGACTTACTTAAAAAAGACTGTCAAATGGTTCCATGCAACTATATTGAGTAATTTGTACAAGTAACAATTTAGTTGTTTGAACAAAAAAATTCAAGTCTGGTTCACTGTTTTCACCCAGTGGTTAATCTATTAGTTTCATGATTTTTATAATAGCTGTATGCACTAATCTTATGCACTAAACCTTAAAATCTACAGCATCATTTTGACACAGAGTACAAAACTCACCTATGACTCCCAGCATGCAGCTGTTGAATATCACCATTGTTGAGATTCATATGCTGATTCTTGATGTCTGTGTGTGTCTATCTAATGCCGGAGATTATAAGGTAGTAATACTAATAGTTCATACAGCTATTGTAAGTATCATGAAACTAAAAGACAAATGACTGAAAAAGATCAGTGAATTAGGCCACTGGATATATATATTTTTTTTCTTGGCTATAACAAACGTGCTCTACAAACACAATTACAGCAACAGAAAAAACAATCAAGGGTCAAGAGCCCAACTAAAGTAAACCCTGAACGCCATGATGGTAAGGTCAAATGAATTTTTTTTTTTTTAAATAAAACATCTAAACCTCTGTTAAATTTGCAACCTGCATGTGTTGGTGTAATGAAAATTATTGAACAGCTTTACTGTTTTCATGCCTGTTAGGACATTGTGAATGCTGAAAGAGACCTAATACAGTCATTGGAATTTGCATCATCATGATTTGTATTTACTTGAAGAAATTTTGTCAGCTTTTTACTTGATTTTTTTGTTCAAACAACTAAATTGTTACTTGTACAAATTACTCAATATAGTTGCGTGGAACCACTTGACAGTCTTTTTTAAGTAAGTCCAACAAATCATTTTTTTGAGTGTACATTGATATTATTTCTATAAAAATGCAAAACGACAGTGGTGTGGTGGGCAAGTAATTAAATCGGTGGATAGCTGAACACCGTAAAACACCAACTTTTCACAAGCCTAAGCGTTATCTAGCTATTTATCAACATTTTACTTAAGCGGCTGTGCACACTTATAACTGATAACAAAATGAAACATTCCCGTGGCTATGATATAACTTCTGATTCTGAAATGACATGAAATAACTTGGCCTAACATTACTACACATAACATTGCCTTTAAATCTGGGATGAGGAAGCCCAAGACGTGTGTTAGCATACAGAAAATAAGAAAAACATTATTTTTTAAATTAATTTACCTTAAGTATTTATAAGAAATTTGGAATCTCTCACTAGGGGTACACTTTTTAAACCTTATTTTAACATAACTACTCGACACTACATAATTAACTTTTTTGTTCTCCTTCTAGATCCTGTCAAATAAGTACTTTTTTACCTATTAGTACATGTACTGCTGCACTTTTGTGATGTTGTAATGTTGATGTATTTAAAATAATATGTTTAAGCTTTATTGTGTATATGAGTAATTTTCTTTCTCCAAAACCACTGCTGTCTTGACATTGACATGGTCAGCCATGGGCACACTTGATCTCAGTTGCAAAAAGAGAAAGTCAGGTATGTTAAATGTTTGTAGGGTAATTATTGGTGGTTCTGGTAACTATATATTACCATAGCTCATTAGTTAAGAAGATTCTCTCTATTTATATCAATTAAATAAATTTAATTTAAAGGAGACATATTATGCTAATTTCCAGTTCTATATTTTTATTCTGATACTCCACTAGAGTAATTTTGCATGATCCACAGTTACAAAAAATCCTTATTTATCTTAAACTGGGCCTTTTTGCAGGCACATCGTATGTCAGAAACAAGTCGTTTTAGATGGAACTATGGTTACTATTCTAATGTACATTATATGCAGGTTCTAATTCTAATGAGCCTGCAATGTTATGTAAAATATGGAGCCAAATATAAACAGTGTGTATGCACACACATTTACTATAAGAGAGAGGATGGCATTTTCTCATATTTTGGGGGTCTGTATAGACGCACCAGGGACACATAGTCATGGACCAAAATACTGGCACCCCTGCATTTGTCAGAGAATAAAGTTACTTCTCCCAGAAACTTGTTGTAATTATAAATTATTTGCATTGGAACATCACAAAAAGCCAAATCTGAGACACTCAGACGCACATCCTTTGGAAAAAATAACTGAAATCAATCACTTCCTGTAACCATCAGTAGGATTCTTACAGCTCTCTACTGGAATTTTGGACCACTCTTCTTTTGCTAACTTCTCCAGGTCTTTCAGATTTAAAGGGTTTCTTCTCCCAACTGCTGTTTTGAGTTTTTTAGACAGGTGCTCTATGGGATTTTGATCTGGACTCATTTCTGGCCACTTAAACCTTCCAGTGCTTTGTCTTCAACCATTTTTTGGTAGCGAATTCTGTAGCGAATTCTGCATGTAGTGTTCCCCTACATCATCCAGGGATATTAGATACAGTGCCATGGGCTGGAAATGACATGGAAACAGAAACATTAAGTTGTTTGGAGAAGGACTTGTAGCTTTGAGACTGTTCATGCTTTTCCACATTTTTTTTCTCAAATCTTCAGAATATATTTCACTCCTCTTTCTTTTCTCCATACTCAGTTTTTACATTTTAACTGGTTGCGAGTGTGATTTCTATATTGCCAGTACCTATGCATTGCTACAGGTAGTTTAATTACAAATGAAAGTAGCATCACATGCTTGAAATATAATTATTTCTGAAGATTCTGAAAAGCTGCCAATAATTTTGTCCAGTCCATTTTTGGAGTTCTGTACAGAATGTTTCAGATTTGGTTTTTAACTCTGCTTTTTTGTGTTATTTTAAAGCAAACAATTTGTAAAGGAAATCTGAAAAAAGAAGTGCATTTATTATCGGACAGAAATGCAGGGATACCAATATTTTTGTCCATGACCAAACCGGTCATGTTAAACACACACACACATTACAAAGTGCATTTTGTCCTTTTTTTAAAATGTTTTTTCCCCTGTGTATATATGACACTTCTTCTATTCCACAGAGGGACCAAGGCATATGCCTAAGAGGAAAAAGCCACAAAAGAGTAAGTGCATGTAAATGCAATAATCGTTGCCTCTATCAATGTGTTCACGTTGCTATTTTTACCCCTGGTTATTTATTATAACTACTACAGATAATACGCCCTAACAGACAACCTATAAAATCCAGCTAGCTTAATGTGTCAAATTTGACGACAATGCATTTCCAAGCAGTAGAGAAAGCAGCGGTGTAGTATTCTCAATTGTGAGCTGTGGCTCAACAGTAGTATGTTTATGGGCAAGCAAGCATACCACATTGGAGCTGAGAGTACTTTGTTTCCATGGTACAAGTTAAACCTGGTTCAACTTTTAGTTGGTGATAAACATCACTTGTTGTCCTTACAGGTCTGGTCACTACTGAAGTCTTCAGATTTGGGTGTATTTTGTTCCTACTCTAAGATATATGTGAAATATGTTTTTGATGTTCACCGATTGCTCCTACCACACTCATCTAGAGGCTTTCCCCATCAGGAGTGTAGTAAGAGAAAGAGTGAGAAAGGTTAGACAGCCATAAAAGAAATGCATAGTGTAGACAGTAGGCAGTGTAATATATGATTTAGAAATTTGCTTGTTTGTTGGCAATACATACAATACCATAACTGTTAGGTAGATACTTTTTTGTGTTTATTCTTTTTGAATTACAGACTAGGAAGGAGCTTGTACTGAAAAATTGATGATCACATGCTGTAAATACCAACAATGACCCATTGTATACTGTATCAGTGGAACTGACATTACAGTCAGTGCCTATAGCCAAACATAATATCCTTATGGAATGAGTGTGTGTATGTATGTGTTTTAAGCTATTCTTTTTTTAATTCTTTGTTTTGTTGATAGGGCAAAGCAGAAATGTTGGTTGACTGTGTAGCGTCTGGACCAATCAGACATACATTAATTGTTACAAATAGTCTTTAAACACAACAGGCCAGCTACATGCTGGAGCTCTGGAGACAAACCCCCCCCAAAGCAACTGACACCCCAAAAGGGCTCAGTTGCCAGGACAACGATCTGATACCACAGGTTTTATTGCTTCAAGGAATGCACATCTGCCCATGCTACATTTGCCATAGGGAAGACACAATGCTTATAGACTCTTTCCTATTCATTCACAGACAAACCTTTCTTTGACCTTCCTATCACACATAGCCCAGGTCATTGTGTACAGTATTACTGCATTGTATTTTAATTTTGTCTGTTGTATTTGTATTCGTCTTTCTACTGTTTTATGCATGTATTATGATAGATGACTAGTAGTATAACCCACCTATGTCATGCTTGGACTCTTTGAGTTCGTATTTTAATGATCTAAAAGATGGTGTAAATTAGATGTTGATACCTTTGCAACATGTTAGTGTTTTAAGAAACCTTAGTAGTTTTTGCATCAACACCCAATCGAATTACATATGCAAATTACCATGCTCACAGACAAAGAGTCATAAACTTTCTCTCCAAAGGTGAAAGTTACCATTGGTTCATGGACCTCCTGGAGGCACAGCCTCCAGAGAGTTTAAAGGCATCGACCCCTCTCTCTTCTCTCTCTCTTCACTTTCTCCTTCGTCTGCAACATCTTCTGATTGCTGCCCGTGTGGAGGAACCCACGGGGAGCCTGAGCCGGCACAGGGCGTGCCCGGCGGGCCCGACAGGCCCAACATACAGAGCTGTGGCTCTCGACCACAAAGAGCCAGACAGTTCCACTCAAACCTGGAATTCAGCTTCATGACTCGCCTCAGTCAGTCAGTGGTTCTTGGAGAACCTAAGAAGATGAGCTAGAACTCTTCAGGACTTCCCTAAGCGTGCGCCAGGCCTTGCGGCCTTGTCTTTCCATTCCCCAAAGATCACAGGACTTCAGCTGGGTCCCTCTCAGCTCTTGGTTCTTCTTCACTTTTCACATGGGATGAAACTCCCAGTCACCATCGAGTCAGAACATCTTTGGAGTTCATCACTCTTCGGACCCAGAAGAACGTGATCACGATTCCAAAACCACCACTGCTCCAACCATCAAGACCTTCACCAGAGACTGCATTTGGACACTTGTTCAACGACCAAGGCAATGCAAGTATCGTACATTTAACTAAACAAACAGAGGTTTAGTATAAGCTGTAGACAGCACTGATGGTTTCACAGCAGGTGGTTAACTGACTCTTTTCATAGCTTCATTTCCTTGTCTCTCTCTAACTGCTTCTCACTGACCATTCCCCCATGTATGAGTGATTTCATGTTTGTTTGTTTAGATTAGTTATGTGTTAGTCCTTCGTTAATAAACTATTGTGCACAAATTACATGAGTTTTGATTCTGATTCTGCTTTGCAAATTAATGTCCCTTTACGATTCCGATTCGAGCTACTTGCTCTAATGCAATGGTACTTTAAGAAAGTTATTTTCTGTGGCCAAGAAAATATCATTTCTTAGAGTTGATATAAAGATTATACTGAATGTTCGCTGAGCGAACAGATTAGTTGATGGAAAATTGATTCTGCTACAGTTACTACTGGCAGCTGATATAAGTAATTGTAATTAATCATAATTAATTGTAATTATTTATATACATTTCCCTTTGAGCTAAAATCGCTACAACTGGGAGCCCTGTCCAATATGGTACGTATTCTTCTGTCTTTCCGCTTTGTCAGTTAATACAAGCATTATTAATTTACTTTATATTTTTTTTTTTTTTTACAATAATTTCTTATCAATCTGCTTTGTCACAAATGATGGTGGTCCTTCACAGATGGAAAATGAAACTGTTATGCTTCTAAAACACGTTCTATAATGATGTGTGCTTCACAATTGTTAAATGTTTATTTATTGGAAACACCCTAATGGGTAATAAAATAAACAAAAAATACCCTTCTGTTTTTAGTGGCAAGGAGTGGGCCCATTCCTGGCAGCCAAAGGATTCTCTTCAGATTAATGAGAAGAAATAAAATGTAGAATTTGAACTACATTTTGGTTTCTGCCTGTTTATTACTGTTTATTACATTGTTGCCTGTTTATTACAAGGTGTAAATCCCCAATAAATCTGTAGTCTCAAGTAGGATTAAAAAGAAATGTACTTAATCCAACTCAATTTCATTTTCAGATGTTATTTGGAAACGTGTTTTATAATTCATGTTTATACATTGCACTGTATGTTGTTTTATTACAGTGGACATACAACTTGATTTCATGTTTTGTTGTCTCTGCTTTTCAAGTTAACATCACAGACCACTGTTAAGACATGCAAAAAAAAATGTTTAAAGCTGTGCCACTCTCTGCTGCCGACAGTTGTCATTTCAGGCAAAATCTTCAGATCTTCCACCCCATTCACCTCCAGTCCAAATCTCATCATTGCTATTCACCCCTTCACCACCACCAATGTCTAGACTCCATGGGAATATTCCATTTCATATCATGCATTTATCTTCTATTTTTCAAATACTGATGTCTCCATGTGGTCTAATTGCCAGACTATATAGTTTTAACTTATGCACCTTGCCAAATTTGTTTGATCGCTTTTTAAGTCTGTAGTCAATAATTAAGCAATAAATATTTTCACTTGTATTTTTGAGAAAGACCACAAATACACTATAACATCTGCAAAATATTTATACATAATATACTTTTCCTTACATATTAATAATAATAAAAAATGACAGTGATACGGTTGAGCAAAAAAGTAGACAAAAGAAATGACCAACACTGAGCATATTTATTTGAAGTATTTGTTTAACTTTACATCACATTGATTTACTAGTTGTTTTAAGTGGATTATTTTGAAATGACAATTTGGAGTGGCATATAAATTAATTATAAAGATAATTATCTGGATCGCCATGGTTATAGCTACTAGAATTGATTTAACAGTTTTTGTCACTAGACAGCTATTGATTTATTGTGAGGGTCCAGGGAGCAGGCTACACACATTTTAAAAGTCTTTATTATTTGGGTATTGTTTGGCTTACTTATTGCTCCTAATGCTTGCA